>VZSZ01009495.1:1475615-1495880 GCA_013398815.1 Ibidorhyncha struthersii | reverse complement strand
AGGTCCCTTCCAACCCTGACTATTCTGTGATTCTGTGCTTACTGGAAGAAAAAAAAATGAAGTTCTAGTCAAGTTTTACTGACTGATTACCTAACTGGTGCAAGGAAGGACTGGTGCTGAGAGAGGCTGTGTCAATACCACTGGATAGAATACAATTGCTATTACACAAAGAATGACAAAATATTACATCACACTGAATGGCACCACAGAAATCAGGTGAAAGTAGAAAAGAGATTTCCTTTGCTTTCTGTCCAAAACAGAGGCCATCACTGTAATCCTCTTATTAATATGGTGCTTGTTAGGATAAAAGAATCAAATCTTAATAAAAGAGATAATAAAGAAAGTGTCTGCTGCACAGTTCCAGACAGTTTACAGTTTTCAGATTGCTGCCACGGAAGACATTGTGAAGTCAAAGAAACAAAATGAGAAAAAACCCAAACATCTCAAGGCTCTAATGTAATGAACCTATTCCTTTAAATGGCAAACACCTGTTTTCGTAGAGGTCGGACTGCAAACATCAATAGGTTAGCAAAATGCTAGCAACTTATTGGAATAGTATTTTTTGCAAATACCATAGCTAAAACTTATAAAAAAAAATCCAATTGACATATACATAACGCCTGGAGACTCATATATATAACATCATAAATAATTTTCCACAAATTAAAGCCTTTTTTTTCCCCTAAAAAGAAATGATTTTGCATTGCATTTTCCACAATAGTTACACAGAATAAACCAGATCCTTTGTATGAGGAAGTTACCACCTAATCACTGGACAGGAGAAGTGGTTAAAACATTGCTAAGGAGCAATTTGACTGATATCTTTTACTAGCTTAGTTGCACAACAATTGCCAAGCCAGATCAGTCTTAAACTCCATTTAATTCAAGATGCTACTTTGAGCAGTGTTGAGTACCAAATGCTTCAGAGGCAAGTCAGTGAAACATCAGAACAGCCTAATGAGTATTATAGCTGGGCAAATTTTCAGAAAAAAACATCTAAAAAGCATACTTTATCAAAGTCAAGTTGAACTCCATTTTATGTGCGCCACTTGAAACTGGTTTTATCATATACTATGTACCTTATATTATTTTTAATTATTTTTAAATACTAATAAATTCAGCAATCTCAGAAATGACAATAAGGTCATTAGTTTAAAATCTATGTGCACTTACACCAGCATAACTACAGAATGTTCTGACTGTAGACTAGTTACAAAAATGTAGCTGAGCACTGACCCTGACATACTTACTCTAGACAATATTTATTATAGTTACCCTGTCTGTCACGTTACATCTGGTAAAAATACAATTTTAAATGCAAATTGAGAAACAGTCGGGGAAAAAACAGATTAGGAAAAGAAAAATGTGCTTTGTGCTAAAGAATGAAAAATATCTTACTTTAAAGCTGCCAAAAGGTGAAAAAGATGTAGGGCATGCAAGTATGGTGAGACTTGGTATAATGAGCTGTTGAAATAAGTTATCCTTTCCAACCTCTTAATGCAAATTGTAATCTTTATAATAAAATTTAACCTGCTTACTTAGTAAAAACAATTCATGTGTATTTGTGAGGTTAAAATGCTTAAACAAAACAACCTCCACTCGTAGTTATGTAAAACCAACTGGCGTCAAGGGGGTTAACTATGTAACCTCGTAAACCGCATGTGAAAGAAAGTGGTTTATTTCTAACCTCTGCTGCCAGTTGCTGAAGAGAAGGGGATGCAACAGGGTGTAAAGTTGAGTTGCCTCTGACTGGATTATGGAGGCTAACGTAAGCCACAACATTCCTTTGAAGAACTCTCTTGAGATCCTACAACACAAGCAGAGCAATAGTTATTACTATGCGTCATTATAATTAAGACTTATTTTGTTCTTTCAGTTCCTTCAAGGTAAAAACTGCACCCTACGTTTTTGTCCTCTGTGATTCCCTAAGTATTACTTAACTAGTACTTCTTACAATATGCTGTTATGAACTTCAAAGGATATCTTAGTGTTATTTCTGTATATAGCAGAAGTTATAATTCCATTTCACACATCATCTCACCAAAATGCAAACAGGCCTAGAAGGAATTAAAAATTACTACACTTGTAAGGCCAAAAATGAAAACATTACATACTGTGAAACAACGTGAGGGCCGTTTAAACTTATGCCTGACAGAAGACAAACTGTAAAAGCAATCATTATCAACAGTTAAGTGTACTCAAATTTTTAGAGACCAAATTCAGGTTTGAATTGCATAACTTTCCCAATGTTTTCATTTTATTGTGTTTTAGACTACATAAGTAGTATGTATGAACTATTTCAATTATTATCTCTTTTTAAAAAAGATCCCCTTTGCCTTCTCAGTAATGAGTTACTCTTTGCATGAAGTGGCTCTTTATATTGAACAGAAGGGGTGTAACGCAATTACATCTGATGTAAAGCTGACTTGAAGTGGAACTAAACAAATTTTGCTTCCAGACTGGATCTTTTCAATTTGATTTTTTCACCCCATCCTGTTTTTGAAGAATAATCGTGTTGGAAGTATGAAACTTCAAGGAGAGCTAGCCGCTTTTCATGCATGATAAAAAACAATTAACTCTTCATTTTATCTACTGTTTTAATTCAGCAGCCATGAACCTCTCTGCTATCTATTCCTTTAATTTATCAGCTGAAGTCTACTGTAATCATATATGATCAAGAATGCTCTGATGAGGTACTTTCTTTCAATAAGGTGATTTCTATTCTGTTGAAAGTAAGAGCCCAAGGAACTGTCTGTGTCAGATTGTATCTAACTCCTTAGCACAGATATGTGAAACGTGAATCAGCACTAGCCATGGAGACACTCAAATGTTTATGTAATTAATGTAAACCATGGTACAGTTCTCTTAATTCAGTGTGCTCTTGATTCAATTCTCCTTACACTAAGCCTCTCAATTAAAAATTAATAACTGTTGAACCCCCAAGGAGAAAAAGCTCTCTAAGCTACTCCTGGGCCTAGGTCTTTTTTGATGTTCCCCCCCTCCCCTGAACTCTGGCAATGCCCTCTTTTACAGTCCTCTGCTGAATTAGGGAGGGGAATCAGCTCACAAAGGTGCTGTATATGCAACCTTCACAGCTATGGGAACAAATTACCATCGTATTATCACACATGATCTGTTCCACAGCAACTGCCTATATAGAGGTTTTCACTGCATTTGCTATGGAGTACATGAACGAACACAGACAGATGTCACAAACCAGTTAATGAACCATAATTTCTATGTTGTAATGTCATATTGTCTTTACACGTTCAACAGAAGTAATCATTATTGCAATGAGTCCTTCTACAATTATTTTACCTCTGCCCATTCATATGAACCAATGTTCCCAAATGATGTTCCTCCCCATGAGCAGAAAACAATGGTCCGGTCAGGTCTCCAGCCCCTCTTAACCTTCATCATCAAGGCTTGTATAAATGCCGTGATGATAGCAGTGCTACTGGCCCATTCTTGTCCACCATAAGTATTCAAACTGTTGTGATGACTACCAATGATGATGTATCTGTCTGAAATGTGAAAAAAAAGACAGACACGAGAATCTTATTTCTTCTGGATATTAGTATTAAAAGAATTTTAGAAAAACCTAAAAAATGAACTGTATTAGTAGTCTGTAATGTCATTAATACAACACAATGCTGTCAACAAAAACTTAAACGATCATGTGCAAGACAATCATACAATATAAATACATAAAACTGTGAATACTACTTAGAAATAAACTAGTAAATAAATGTGTACATAATTTCCTAATTTAATCCCTAATTTAATCCCTGTGCCTTTGCCTTCATTGTTTGTTTATTACTCTCCCTTCTTATAAATCTAATATACATCATTTTTACAGCCAGAACTTCATCGTATAGATAATCTAATAAAGTTCCATGCTCACATTAGAGTGTTATGAAAAAACACAAATGAATAACCAGGAAACTCTATCTTCAATACATATTAGTGTCCAAAAAAGAAAACAAAAGGTGTGGTAGTACAATGAGAAACATAGAGAAAATACGCAAAGTATTAGTACTCCCTCACCTGGAAGATTGTGTTCAGTGCTCACCACCCTATCTCAAAAAAGACATTGCAGAAACAGCAGTTGAGAAGCTGGTAACCAGAACGGTTATATATCAGGACTTAGACTTCCATGTAAGGAGACATTGAAAAGACCTGGATTGCAGGTTTAGAGAGGAGACATGACAGAGGAATAGAGATAATGAATGATACAGAAACGGTAAGTCAGACCTAGCAACTTTGATGACAGTGGAAGAAAGTATCTTATAAAGTGAAAAGCAAGAAGTTTCAACCTGAAATAAAGAACATGCCTATGGTTATCCAGAAAAAAAACGCACATTTTTTCTCAGAGAAAATAAATGAAATCTTCATCTCTTGAGGCATAATATATAGTCTAAATACTAACTCACAAGTGTAAAGAACCTTATTTTATTCCAAAAGGGTGAAGTGGTATGAAACAACATGAACAACTAGTGTGACTGACACATGTCAAGAAGTCGAAGCAGAATTATGCTCAATGACTTATTAAACTATTAGACCTTCTGTGTGAGATGAATTCACAGCTGAAGCCTCTGAAGGACTGCTGACTGGTTGTGTTTTGATATTTAGTAATGTCTCTTTCTGGTCCAGGTGTTGACTTTTAAAGGTGTTCTTTCCATATTTCAGGATATCAATAGAAAACAGAAGAATTGTTATCAAGTGATGCCAGTTCCGCAACAATCTGAGTGTCACTTGGGTTGCAAAAAGTGCAAAAAGTTTTTGTTTTCTGGCAGAATTGTTTCTTTATCCGAGGGGATTCACTCTTCACTGTTGTCAGTGCACCGGAACGTAGCAACACATAGGTGGTCAAATGCCCACGTTTTATATTGCTTATAAATATCTACTCAGTAATTTTTGCAGTGACTGCTGCCTAGAAAAAATTTTAACAGAACACCAACATACTTTGATTATAAAACCATCCTCTATCAAACTTGACTTTTACCAGTTTTGTTCAACAAAATACATGGCAATGTTGTTTTATGAGGTATCAAAAAAGGTTTACAAATAGGGGACCTGTAAAACACCTGTATGCACCTGTAAAACAACATTTTCAATCAACTGCTTGGGGGCTGTATATAGGTATTTAAATGAAAATTAATTTTTAAAAGCAGGTACGCAAAATGTAAATTTAAGTGTGCATAATAATTTAATGTAACAAAATGAAATCTAAATCACATAATTTTGCAACTTGTGTGTTGCATCGTGACATGTTTAATTATAGGTTGCACTGACAGTGAAAAATCATAGGATCTTCAACTGATTAATGTTAGGAATTGGGAATAAAAATGAATGGCCTTACAGGCTTCTAGGTCGCTACAGGAACTACCACTAACATAGGGTCTGTGCTTGCCCCATATTATAATCTCTGTTCAGTCTGTGAACAGCGTATGTGTAGGGGAGTGGAAAGAGACCTTACATAAAATAGCTGAGGACATTTTGATGGAGAAGAAAGCTACAAGCAGCAACTTACTGTAGGAGATGTCAGCTAAATGAACTGAAATGAACTGAATGAAAGCATAGGAGAAAGGATGGTCATGTTTACAGAGGCAGCAGCTGTCCTTTCTCATAATCATTTGCCGAAGCATGTAGAGAATGAGATCGCACAGTAAGAAAAAAGAGAAAGAAAGGACTAGAGATAGAGAAAAAACCCCTTCAGATACTTTTGGAAGTGATAAGATGGGATAGTGTTCAGGGTAGTGATGGGCTGGACAGGGGGATTTATCATTAGACAAGAGTGACTTTACACTGTCTTCTCTTGTTATACATCCCATTTTCAACCATGTCCAATAGAGCTATAAAATCAGTGTTGTTTTTCAGGTTTTATAAGGCAACCAAATATCATATTTACTCTGCTCCTAAATCTTTTAATTTCTTGGTTGTATTTCAGATGCTCATTGTTATTCCTCAGATCCAATGTCAAACAAGATCACCATTACATAGAAGTGTTTGCGTGTGTATTAGGAGGCCTTTTCAACCTTGCTGATGTTCTGCAGTCTTTCATTAAGCACTAAAGATAAATTTTGCTTACTTTCTGCACGCCATGAAAACACCAAGTATTCAAATCAGTTGAGAGGGCATGGCTATAGTATCAACCAGGAAGAGCAGAGAAATAAATGAAGGTTTAACACTGATTCTGTACAAAATGTTATCTGTGGTGCATTACATGCTTAACTAGTGCCTACATGAGAAGCCCGTTGCTACGGCCCTTTTTCAGCAAGATGTTTACAGGACCAACTTTTGGCGCCTGGGTAGTGCTACCAACTTCACTTGATTATATATCCTTAAATTCTTAAAGTTAGGCATATAATGACATACTTTAAAAAGTAGCTTCTTATTAAGAATGCAACAATAAGATGAAAGATTCAGGTATAGAGAGGATAAAGAATTTATCAAACAGAAACTGATGCATGCTTTTTATTATTTATCTTGCTACTGTTTCACAATTCAGTAGACAGTATGTCTAAACATGGCAGTTTCTACCTTTCAAATTCTGACAGCTATTTGCAAAACATTAGCAATAGTAGACTAGTAACTTCAAATGTTTGAAGGAAATAAAATCCTTTATTGAAATTAAATTCACTGTGCTAATTGTTTTCTATGTTGTTTGAAAAATAAAATTGTTCTGGTGAAAAGTACAGCATCCAGCACACACAGAACTGAGTCAGTATTTCACAAACAGGAATAAACTTAAGTTTTCTCCACCTCCTTCATTCCATCACAAAAATGGGAAATGACTAGCCCACCTCCTGAGGGACCGTGGATAAATTTGCAATCTTTCTTCTGAACCTAATAAAAGAGTATTAATCAAGGCAAATGTGATGATGTTTTGGTGATGACACCATCTGTACATTAGGAATTGGACTTTGCACTATGTAAGTAACCAGCAACAGTGTTCATTCATGTTGCAGAAACCCTTCAACTTTTAGGCAAATTCACTTGCAGACAAAATAAGCTCAAAATGATCTTAATTCTAATGATATCTTTATTATCACATTATCTACATACAGCACCAAAGGAGGAAGGGGGGTTGTGGTTTATGTCACAGTTGCACTTAGAATCTTATTAATTCTTAAACATACATAACAGCAATTATTATTCATAGACTTGTATAAAACTAGCTTAAAGGCATGACTGTAATACAAAATAAGGCTGCAGCAAGTGTGATTAAGATCTTAGTCACAGATTTTTGTATACTATAATTACATTTGATATTAGATTCTTAACTAAGCCAGAGATCATGCTGCCTTACACCTTGGTTTCAGAGACACACTTGAATTACTTAGGGAATTCCGGACTTGAAGCACAGACTTGTATTTATCTCAAAATTCTGCTAACATTAGAAAAAAAATCAAAACCTTTTCTGAAGTTGTACAGACAGCTTGCATATTAATTCAAATCATCTAATACAGTACACCCTAAAATTAAAGCCATCAACATAGTTACTTGGTATAAAATACTAATACTCCCTGTGGTCTACGTGTAATTCCTGCTTGTTGTGTAAAAATATGCTTATTGTAACTATAGTATTCTCTTGAGCTCATTCTCTGTTTAATCCTTATCTTCTGTTTTGTCATAAATCAAATCACAAAATGTCTACAACAAAGGCGCTCTCCCTCCTTTGTATTAGTGCATGATCTGGCAAAATGGAATCCTGATCCCAGCTATGACCTGCAGCCATCATGAAACAAATAATCGATACAAATGATAAAGCACTACTTACCAGGAAATACAGTTCCTTTTAAATATCCAATAACATTTGAAATTTTCTTGTAAGTTGTGACTGACTGAATATTCAGACTGATTATTTTTTTGCCTGTTAAAAGATAAAAAGGGGCAGGGAGGGGGAGAGGAAAATTTTAAACTTAGGAATGTACAGGCTGCAGATATAAATCCCACATCCCACACACATAACAAAAAAAAGTAAAAACAAAGAAAAAAATAAATATGCTTGAAGAGGAACCAGAGATTAAAATATGAAATATTACATTATTTTCTCAGTCCCATTTTAGCAGTGGGGTTCAAAGCTGGAATCTCAAAAAGAGATCTCTACTCCGTAAGTTAAAATATCATTCAATTCACCCAATAAATGCTGCCAGAATACTAAAGAAAAAAAGAATTAAAAAGAGTAGGATGTACATAATTCAACGATAAGGAAATTTGTCATTTTTATAGGTTTTTCTTACCTAATCCTTCACCCAGGTCAATCTTTCAATAACATTCACAAAATTATACCTGGTTTATATTACACTATTCTTCTACAGAAAATGCCCTACACTAAATCGGATGGGAAAAGTTAGAGCTCTGCATTACTAATCACTTTGCCAGCATAGCCTTTGGTGATATACGTCTGAACTTATGCCAACAAAAGACAGCTTTTGTTGGCTAAACTGGTATCAACTGAGGAAATGGTGTAAATACAAAGGTAAAAAAATTCCACCACCTGCCAATATATAAGGGACTTGCTAGTATTGCTATGCCAGTTGAGACTGTAGCATAGGATAAAACCAGAGAAAAGTAAATGTCTGATCTAAAAGAGCTTAAAAACAATAGCTGTCCTTTTCTGAGAATTATTGTCATTCCCCCTGTCCCCGAGGTGGGATATAGTAACTGTTCTAACTCCTGCAGTTTGTGGCAATGGAAACAAAACAGCTAACTATAGGGATCTGCTGATACCTTTAAAATGTTTTGTTTGCATGATAATAGACTATATTAACATTCATCTCATCTGAAAGGTCATAACTTCTATCTGAGAAAAGTGAAAATGTCTTAAACTGCTCTAGTTTAAGTGCTAGCAATTGTCTGACAAAAACCACTGTGTCATTCTAGACCTTCAGGGAGGTTCTCTTACATCCAGAGTACTGCACCACCCCCACGGCAGACCTGTGTTTAAAGGCATCTTTGAGCCAGAATTCCTTCAATGTCCATATCCCAACTGTCACAGACCAAAATTAAAATATTCCACAGATCATTTTGCTCTCTATCTCCCAGGCTATGATCCTCCCACAGATGTATTTCTAACAGTTTGTTTTCTGGCTTTGTTTCCTGAGACGTGTGGAATAAGCGAGTGGGGAGTTTACTGTGACACGTAAAATAAAAACAATACATCTCTGTGATACTGTTCTTCAAGGTTCATTTGCTGGTACTTCGTTTAGTAAATTTACTTTAAAATTCTTTTAAAATCCAATATACTTCCATTCACTAGTCTTCACTGATATTTGAAAAAAAACAAACCAACTGCTAGGATCTTTCTTTGCTTTTAAAAACTGTACGAGTGATTTATTCTGCTTTTTACTCAGAAAAAAAACTCCTCTGTTATCAATAGATGTGTCCTCTATGTGACAATTCTGTTTTTGCTAGAACACAATGGTAAAGAAAATGCAAGTCAAGCACAGTTAATTAAAAATAAAACAGACCACATCATTTTGCAATAATCAGTCACAGCAACTTAATATTTTGATCTGTCGTGCATGTGTTGGGCTTTGAGTCGTAATTAACTTTGCCCTTCTGATGTAAGTTACTGTAAGGTTTATTAACACCACATGATGATGAATTTTGTTCTATAAATCTGCAGATATTATTCTAGAATTTTTAAGAAATATTTTATTAAAAAAATATTAAATCAAAGGATTCCCAGCACCGTAATGTCAATTATGTTCTCTTTTTTTTTTTTCCCCCTTTTAAAACTGTGAAAACAGTTCATGGCATCCATGTTGATTAAGCAGTTTAAATTTAATCTGTACTATGCAAGTTACTTCTTGCTGCAGTTTCTCACCTATAACCATTCTAGAGACAATTTACTCTGCTTAAAAAAGATTTTCAAACCGAAACTGATTTCCTTCCTTTTTCTAACCCTACAACACTTTAGATATATGTTTCCTTAGGCCCCACTTCAGACAAAAAGAATATAAATCCTTTTGAAGACAACTGACTTAACTTTTTCCTTAATCAACATCAGCTATCCATTCTTCAACAGACAATAAAGAAATAGAAAATTAACTTCTGGCAATACACATATTCTGGAATCAGATATTTGAGTTAATAGTCATGTAACACAGCAGTCAGCTTAAAGTGACTTGGGTTTAAAGGCTTAGTACACCAGATGAAAAGGCTGAAAATACTCTTTGGAGTATACAGTAAAAGTGACATTTAATCCCCTTTAAAAAGTTCTGACAACAAAACTCTCTTACTAATATTATATTTTAAAGATCTTGACAACTTTCTTTTTTCTGTATTCTCTGGAAAACTATGAGGAGACTTTAGCTTAACATTATTTGGGATACACTTCGAGTTTATGTAAGCCAAAAGCTACTTCTGAAATAGAAGAACAGAAAAGTATTTATTGTCAATATTATTTATTTACTTATTTATTGACTTGAAATCTGTAAATTGTCTCATACCAAATGGCTACCTTCTCCTCTCACAATTACATAGATATTTTTAGAAATGCATGGTTATTATAATGCATTTGATTGACAATTTTAGAACCTAATATGTGCAAAAACTACTACTTGTAGCCTGAAAAACGATTTATTTCTTTTTTTGCTTTTTACCTTATCCCAAGCTCATACCAACATAGAGGAGTATATGTTTGAGCCCTATCTTCAAATACATTGGTTCAGTTCTTGAATTCTGATCATACTAAACACCTATAATCAGACAGTTTTCCTTTGAGTACTGGATTTTAAAAAGCATCATTAGGGACTCAGGTTTAAAAACTGACTAATTTGACAAAATTTTTGCTACCTATACAGAAAACTTTATGTACATGCACATTTAACTCCAGTATAGAAGCATCAAGTACTAACTGAATTCATGTATTTCAATAACATAGTTCTTGGATCATAAAACTGGAAGTTATTTGAGAAGATTGCAGAAACAAGGTACACAATCACTTCAAGTAACCATTTTTAACATAATTCCTGCTGAAATCAACATAAACCACACCTGAATAAAAACACATCAGTTTGAAATCACAATTAAAGTAAAGCTTTAAAACATCATCAAAAATCCACGGCCATGTTACTTAGGGGGCACTAATTCAGTGCAGGTAGTCAGGATAAAATTACTTTCAACGGATTTCTTGTTCCCATTGTTCAAATGTCTTATCTTAGGCTCTTAAGAACTCAACTGCTTACCCTTTCAGCACACACTATCAAGCTTTTCAGACACTCCTGAAGGCTAATCACTTTTTTTAATAATGAAAGCTAGAGTTTTCATAAAGTTATTTGCCCCAAGACCTGAGGCCTTAAAGTAATATCAAATACCACAGAACATGATGATACAGTAATTACTAACTGCACTCGATGTAGGAACACCATAAGCTATTTACATATAACAAATAATCAAATATGTCATAGATTTCTTATATTCTATTGGTGATACTGTACGGAATAATATGGACTGGCACTAATATTTGGAATACTCTGTTAAATACACCAATGTGGTAAGTAAACATTAAAACAACAGTAGGTTTTGCTGTCATTTCAAACAAATGCTTCATTTTCATCAGACGTTTTCTAGAATACCCGAGTAAAACTCCAAACTGCTACTACCATATTAGATTGCCTAGTTAATGTGATTTTGAAATCTTACTGGACTATGAAAAATATACTTTAGTTAGTTCTCAGTATTTCATCATGCCAATTTGAGTGCAAAACCTTACCTACTCCATACTTTAAATCAGTTTTCAATTAAGTTCAAACAGAATGAAGAAATGTAAACATCATAAGCATTTATCTAACAATGTAGCTCACACACCAAAAATACTGTATGCAACATAACTTACATACTTACAAAAGCAAATAAACTTATAAAATAGCATATACTTAATAACTTATATACTACCTCTGAAAAAAAATCTCATGCAACACTATTAAATTGCATACGCAAAAATCAATACTGAATCTATGACAATGTACAGTATTGTTGAATTATAAACTTATTTGTGCAGGAGTATGCCAAAACTCCTAGACAGATGTCCCTGTAACAAAAAGCCTTTACTGTTTTTTTATATAAGCAATACACCATCTAGATTCAGCCTTTTTGAAATCTAGTTTCCCTATTCTTTTCCCTACTAGATTTCTATCTCATTAACCAATTATGTTGCCCACTAAAAATATATATTCTCCTTTTTAAATGGTTATTCATAGGTCCCGAGTCCTCAAGTCAAGTCTGAAGAGCTTAACAAATAAACTTCTTGCTATTTGATCATATTTTTTGACCTACAATATGGAATCCAACAATAAATCTATTCAGATTAAAGGCTTTTGAAAATAAGTGATGTCTAGAATAAAGTCCTTTAAGGAGGTTCTCAACTGGGATGGCTTAATGCAATACAGAATAAATGTGTCACATTCAGTATCAAAGATATGAATTTTGAGAATGTCATATTGTATAGTTGAATTTCATAATCTCACAGTTTTGAGAGATTCTTTACCTGCTTTACAGCAATCAAACCCAAAGCATCACACAGAAAAATAACGGCACAGAGCAGAAACCTGAAAACTTATCTTGATCAGTTACAATTCTGATAGAAAAACTCTTTGGGCTTCAGGTAAGAGTAGAGAGAACATATACAACAAAATGCTTAACGCTGTTTATGCTTAATTCTTTTCATGAATGCTATTAAAAAAGAGAACAGAATTTAAAGCAATCACAAAAAGAAAATCCAAGAGTATTAGTATAAATGCTTGTAAGTTTTAATATACAGTATGTCTGTATTACATCTGACTTTCCTATTTCACATGTACTTCTTTGAAATGCCTAAGCAATATCTGCAGAACATATTATATTTCTACTGTTATGTACAATGAATTCATATTTGGTAGATACAGTAACATGCACTGCTACACAACATGCTGGCATCTTTCTCTATTTGTTTGCTTGGATTTATGTTTAGTCTAGTGAAAATACCTAGAAATTATGGGATTGTTTTCTAATTGATATCATAGTGTATGATGGCACAGCCAGAGTTTATTAAATCTGTTACTCATTCTTTTCTCTGACAGGTAGCAAGCTACAAATGAGAAACATACAACAACATTACCAGGCTGCAGCCTAATAGGAGGATATATATATATTCTTTATCTTTTTGTGCCCTTCCTCTGACTGAAAAAAAGACAGGTTTGAGTTGCACTAGTGCAGCACTCGGCAAAGAACGTTATTTGTCTTGGATGATGGCTGTATAATATGGAAATTAAAGGACTCTTCCAATTACTCCTTTCATATAATTAATGATTCAAATTTCACAGGATCAGAGTTGACTAAAAAACTCAGTATAATGACCATTTGGCATGTGGAACTGTATAAAACAGATGTTCAAAAATTCTTCTTTATATTATGCTACAAACCTTTTCAGTAATAATCACTTCTGGTTACCTGTTCCACTCTCAACTTTTTTACTGGAGGATGTGGATTTGTTTGCAGCCTACAATGAAGTTTTGCATTACAGTTGTTAAGATGATTCAGTATTGATGAATGACTGTATTCTGTAGGCTAAAAAGGGTTACAAAAGATCAAATAATTCTACCTAAAAAGCATTTTGATCTGAGTCATTTTATTGGCTATAGCAGAATGCCAGGAGTCTTTGTGTACCTGGCTCTATTTTTCACAGAGTGTTTCGTATCATTGAAGTTACTTAAACTATATGTGCTTTGGTTTTATTATTTTATATGTTAAAAACATAAATAACTACACCTACTTTACAGCAAAAGGCATTGAGAGCTCAAAAGAAATGGTACCTTCTTCTGTGTATGTTAAGTCTACTGATATTTCCCAAAATAATACACTCTCAATGATCTTGGTTGATCCAGATGAAGACAGAAATAGGACTGGATTTAAACATCAGTAGGCTAAAGAAACTTAGAAGCCTTTAAGTAAGATCAATACATGAATGCTTGTGTTACATTTCCTGTAATTTGAGTTAGACTGCTCAGGCATACTAGGTCAGACCATTTAACCCTTATGTCCAAGAGCAACCAACAACATGTATGTGGAGAAGAACGCAAGAATAGGATGAATGTATAGTGATTCATTCCTAAGACATTACTCTCCAGTGACTTGAAAGTTACTTAGCTGGAGGGGCGTGGGGGCTGAAGGGGGTGTCTGTGTTTAAACTCTTTTGATTGTTTTTTTCCCTCAGTGAATTTTTAAACTCATGTAAAATTTTGACTCATGTAAATTTTTAGCATGCACAATATCCTGTGGCTGAAGAGGAAGGAGGGAAAGGGACCTGAATTAATAGCCATTTATGAATAACTTGAACACTTCCCAGCACAAATCCATCTCCGTTGGCAACTATCTCCGTCTCTTCACTGTAAAAAACAATTCTTATTTTACTTATTTTTTTCCTATAATTTTAAACAGCTACTTAGCCATGTGAACCCATTTCCTCATATACCATGTTATCCAATTTTTCCTAAGTTCTAGACAGGATCTTAATTGAGAACCTTTCAGACAATATCCCTTTGATCTCCTTATTTACAAGTCTGGCAACTCAAATTCCTTGGGGTTCCATTCATCCTCTAAAAAATACAGAACTTTTTTCCTTATGTACCATATGACAATGAAAGCTATTTAACTATGCAAGTTGATCTGTGAAATTCTCAGGTCTGCCCTTCTGCCACAGACAGCTGGAGGCTGATCACTAGTGAAATCCTAGATCTTTCTCAACTACTGTCTTCTCAGATGTGAATATATGACTATGAAAATTCACACTTAAAGCCAAAGAGAAAAATCAGACGTATCTCCAGTGTTTTTAACTATGAGACTTCCAGGCTATCAGACTTCCATTTAACACCAAAGTATATGGTCATTAGCGATTAAAAACACTTTTTAAATTAAATTCCACTCGGTAGAATTATTTTAAATACTCAAGAGATTCATTGAATAGCGATGATTTGCACCTGACTGAAATCTACCAACTGGCAGATAACAAACAACAAAGTTTACTTCAACACAGCAAGTCTTTCTTCATTTATGTTTATAGGAGTGCTTTAGTTTTACAGCAATCTTCACAATGTTCTAGCAAATATTGTAGTAATATTATGTAAAAAAGGAAAGCTTCAGAAGTGTACAGCTTCTCTATAAAACTTCACTCTTAAATTCCTCCTAATTGCCGATTTTTTGGGAAAAGTTCATGGGAGCACAGAATTTCATATTAATGAGGATTAACAACAATGCACAATACTAAACAAAAAGCAAATCTAATTGCTAACTTCAACTATCACAAAACTAATAACTAACTTCAGTTCTCACTATTTGCTTTGTAGGTTGTAAGCATCTGGTATATCTCAGATGTTTCTCTCCATATCCTCCCATTCCCTCTGTCACATTATGTCTCTTGAAAACTGCAAGGCTAAGGGAAAAAAGAGGCAATGTGAGAAAACTATATATAAATGTTTAATCATTACTGATGAATCTGCTGTTCAGCTTTTTGAAACATACTGATGAGAGAATGATGATCATTTTATTCTAACAAATTTTAAGCCAACCAATCATCTGAATTGCTCATTCACCTCTTTTGACAGATAAGTGATGAGTTCTACGTCAGAAGTGAAATCTCTCTCTTAAGCTTCTTCAAATCAACAGGAAGACTGCAATTTCAGCCTTCGCTGTTCTCATATGCATTGCTCTGTTCAGCATTTTTTCTTTAGCTATTATTATTATTAAATAGTTATACAAGATTTCTCATCATGAGACTAGTCTTTTATCTCTTCCATTAAGGCTGCTACTGAACACTTCAGCACACCATATGCTCCGGCAGGTCTACAGTTTCACCATTATTTCAAGGCAAAATATATCATAATGCATTATAGAATTATGCAAGGCTTCTTATTATAGACCCTACTTGCTCAATAAATTAAGATTTTTTTTAAAAAAATCCCACATGGATTACTGTGGTTCAGAAGCTTTACATGAAATCAAACGCAATCTGTTGTTTTCACCCAGTCTAAGCCAGACATGGATTGGCTTTTACTAGACTGCTAGCTTGGAATATTCTTTCTTTCCAGAAATTTTCCTGCCTTCTCAGGGAAATAAAACAGACATGCCACATGCCACACCTGTCACAGAAAAAGTAGGATAAGCTAGCCTTCAGGTGATTTCGTCCTGCAGCCTCCACACAAAGCTTTTTCATAAACAGACACGGTGCAACCTTTTATCTTTCTAAAATGACTGTCATTTGCCATCCCAAATTCATGCTTGCCTTTAGGTGTTTCAGCTGTTGAAATTTCCTGCAATACTACCAAGCTTCACACACCCTCCCTGGAATGCTTAAGTACTTGTTCCTTCCAAAATGACCTTTTCCTTTTTATATAGTTTTTGTCTACTGGTTGTGGGGAAGATCAATTCGTCTTTAAAACATCCACCATTGATGAAGAGCAATAGTCCTGCCTAACCACAACAGCTTAAGCCATGAAGCATGAGGTCTTCTGCCTCTCTTTTTAGTATGTATATCTACAAATGCTAACACACATCATAAAATTAATCAACCTTTTTTATGACTTGTTGTATCGTATTCCTATTCCACAATAACTTTCCAAGAGCAATAAACAAATGATACAGCACATATGTGATAGCACAATGGTTGCCCTTAAAATTTGCTTTTACTGTTCTCATCACTGTATTTAGCACAGGATACAGTGGTTAACTCAATTTGCCTCCCCCTTCCAAGACCAATGCTTCAAATCAATTTATTTAAACAGGCATTATAATATACCCTTTTTTCAGCATTTTTTTTTCTGGTGAAAGATAGACTAGTACAAAACAAAAATCAAGACAGAACTAAAGTTTAAATCTGCATCTCATCTGGAACGTTATCTGGAAGGTGTTCCTTCCTTCATTGAAACATTGGGCAGCACCTTTGCTAGAAGACTGTATTCTCACTTTTTTCCCCACATCAGCAATAAGTTTGTTCGACCTTTAATCTGTACAATTTGCTAACGGTATTATCTCTGAAGAGATAATCTGAATGCATTCTTTCATTATATCTAGCTCTACTCAAGGTATTTTGTTCTTATCATGATGACTGTTTTCCTGGTGAAACGTAGAGGAAACGATGCCTGAAGGTTCAGACAACAATACATTGTTTATTCTATAGCAGATACAAGTTAAGGAACACAGAAAGAGATATCACTGCTTAGAATTATAGTATTATTATGCCAGATGCAGAAAAAAGACAGAATAACTTTAATACCGCTACTGGTGCCCTAATGTTAAAATCATATTCTCAGTAGCACAACAAGGCCTAACAAACCATACTGAAGCACTAACAAAATCTCTCTAGTGATGGTATCTAGACAGAGGGGTTTTTAAGTCAACATTAAGAATTAGAGCTTAATGCCTTATACTAAGAGCCTTTTTTTTTTTAACCAAAACTTCAATCTATCAGATTTTGGAAGCATAATTTTTAGATTGTTCATAGTTTCTAGACAGCTGCTAAGCAAATCACATTCATAATCAGTTAAACCTCTTAGTTATATACAGTTACAGAGAATGGATTTGGAGTCCTTGAAGAACATGTAATAGTTAAAAGATTTTAAAAGCATTACCTGTAGCTGGCATTTGGAGGTGTATGCATCTATCTTTTTGGACAGTGTCCTCAGGTAAGGAAACAAGTTTTTTGGCAAGCACTGCAGAAATTGGTTGTACTAACAGTGTTGTGAGGTTCAGTCGATTTTGTCTGTAGCTTCCATCTTAAATGACAGAAAGAGAAAAGCAGTTTAGTAAAATCAGAAGATTAATTTTCTGCATCAACAAAACAAAATAAGCAAATGTCTACAATACAGCTTAAAATAACTGATTTAGATAAGCATTCATTACTTGGTACTTACCTTACTGGAAAAACAAAAAAAAAATCCCTTCGTGAACACATGCCAAAAAATTACATGTATGTATTAAAGTATTTGGGGAACAGTTCCACTAGAAAGAAACTGTCAAAGAGTCCAAGCAGATATTACATTGTGTGTGACTTAACACAACAAATCAGATTGGTATGTAGTTAAAGGAATCAGTGAAAAATAGAATTACTGATCAGCAATAACTTTCAAATTCAAGGAAGAACTGAACACAGCCTTACAGGGAAGAGTGGACATTTAAACAGCATGAAATCATGTGTAAGTATCTATCTGCACTGAACGATGCTACCACTCATAAGGCTGTTCATTTTGCTAGGGATGCCAAAATGTTAAAGTTCTACAGAAGGTGTGCTACTTAGCACTAAAACTGTTTAAGGGGTGAGCTATTACACAAACAAGCTTTTGTGAGAACTTTGACAAGAAACACCACAGAGGCTGCACATGGATGACATACTGGCAACTTGATGAGACGTGCTTCCTTGCATATACCAAAAATCATGAAAATTTTATACACCTTCCTCTTTTAAAGAATACAATATGATTATCTCATTGACTCAAAGAGGGTTCAATGTAGCTTATGTGACTATAATTTATCTTACAAATGCAGGGGTGTTTCTGTCATGGAAGGCTGAAGGCTTAGCTGAAGGAGGTCTAAAATAAGAGCCTACTAAACAGACAGATATGTCAAGTGGAAGAAGGTACAGAACAGAAAGCATCAGAACACTTCATTTACAGCTTTAAGACCTTACGAAGCTGCAGCACAAACCTCACAGTGTCAGCAGATTCATGCATATTTTTAATTTTCCCTTTAACTGAAAAAAACTGAGTTTCCATACACGTGACTGTCCAACATTTAAGCATGGGAAGGTTTCTGATGAGATGAGATATTTTGGGAGACCAACTGACAGAAGTGGAAAAAAAAAGGCAAACTCTGCACATGGAAATGCTCTGAAGCACTTCAGGACAAGATGCTCATCTGTTTTTATCAACTATTTCAGCTGGCCTAATAAAGGCATCATCTCCTCCCATGGAAAGCAAGAATATTCTTGCAGAGGAAAAGTTCACCACAGAAAAGGAGAGGAGGTTCACAGCACAGGGCAGAAAACAGCTCTACAACAACTTGCAAAACTCTAGAAGCCTTCCAATATACCTGCCCGTACGGAATCATTTCCAAACTTCCAACTAGAGATTCAGAATACAAGGCCTCTCTCCAAGACCTCTATGAAACAAATACCACATTTTCTGTTGATATGGAGGTCTTTAAAATCAGAAGGCATTCTTTACATTCTGTGTTACTACAACCACAAAGCAAAGAAGCCATCGGAAATCAGCGGCACACATTCTAATAAATTTTGATAAAATTAATAACAGGAGCGTTGTCACTCAGCCACAACATAAAAAAATCCAGAAGCATCTTCCTTTTTTAAATTTTTGTGCTAGAAGCTCCTGAGACTCCTTACAGTATGCCTTTAATCATAATGCAAAAATCGACCAAAGCTATAACGTTTAATTATGGAAAAAAATTTGTCTTGTTCAGCTTTAATACACAGTGGAAACTTTATCAGTGTTCACTTTGAAAGAAGCAGACAAATTTTTAAGTGGAAAGATAAAACTGGTTCAAAACATGATAATTCAGAAAAAGTTTTGTCTTATTGAAGTTGGGTGGGGTCAAAAAATCCCTCAAAGTTATTACTTCAGTAAATTGATGGAAAAATCAGTTTGCTCAAGCTTTGAGAGTCTGTTTCTGGAATCAAAAAGAATCCTAAAATGTCCATCAGAGATGTGTAACTGAGACATTATTTTCTGTCTATTGTTCGTCAATCTGCAGACTGTATCATAGAAGCAATGAAGCTCAAACAATGCAGATGAAAAGCATCTCTCCTTTCTCCATTTACCCACAACTGGAGCTTCGCACATGAATACACTGTGAAAGATACAGTTTTGAGAACAACTCACATGAGAAAACCTCCCAAGTTTAAAAATGAGTCATTTCACAATATAAGATGGAGTTTGAAGTACGGGATTAAAAAAAAAAAAAAGAAAAAAAGAAAAAAAAGATTTAAAATATAGAAAGGGAGATTTAAGTTATCTGGAAGAAAAACTTTCTAATAGGAGGAATTCATAAAGACTTGCCTAGGCAGGTGGTAAAATCTCTACAACTGAAATATTTTTAAAGAAAAGATTAAACAAACATCTGTCAGGAATGATGTAGATATGGTTGATCCCCTCCCTGAGGAAAGGTGCTAGATTAGATGACCTCTTGACATGTTTTCCAGGCCTGATTTCTATACAATTCTCTAGTAACTGAACTTCCCGAAATAGTCAACCCCCAACACGCCCCCCCCCC
>VZSZ01009495.1:1442141-1475603 GCA_013398815.1 Ibidorhyncha struthersii | reverse complement strand
AATTAATATTAAAAAATGCTTTAAGGAAAAAAAAAAATAAAAAAGAGTTCCTCTCCTCCTGTCAGCCAGTTATTCGTTGCCATGAGAGTACCTAGTTTAGGAGACTAAGGAAAGCTATCTGCATCGTGATCGGGATTCAACAGTGAAAGACTGAAGACCAATCTCCCCAGTAAAACACAGTGCACAATGAAAAATCTGGTGATATCCAGGGCTACTAGCTAAAGCACAATCATTCCATTTTTAAATACTCATGGGCTTGGTGATTTATCAATTGCAAAACAGTGTAGTGCAACTTCATAAGGAAACCAATGTATTGAAAGAACTTCGCGATTCTTGCTTGCTCTTTCCCGGCTGGATGCCAAACTCCTTGGAGCACACAGTGCTTTCAGGATCTGTGAGCACAAGAAATGCTTCAAAAATTATTTAAATTTGAGATTTTGCTTGTAATGAAATTCAGTTTTATAGCATGAAAATCTTCCAAGAAACAGAATTCTCTATGTAAGTCTAGTAATCTAACTGTGCCAGGACTAAAATCACTATTAATTTAAGAAAGATTCTAGAGAACATACTGGAATGCAAGAAGAAAAATATATTAATCAATTACTAAGTTGATTTTAGGAGCACAGAAAGAGTCAATCTTTAAAAAGTTTTGCACAGAAAGTGAGGATTACATTTCTACTTCTGCAGTGACTGTGTTTTGTGTTTTCTTCTTCAATGCGAGCACAAACCTTGAGCATCAGTTTCTATACGGCTCCATCTGGGATACACACTTGTAACCTAGTGTTTTACAGTGTTCTATCACTTAACTTACTGGTATTGGCAACATATTCTGAGATTTCTGAAAAGTTTTTACTGGGAGAATTTAACAGAAATACTTGTGTATCACATGCCCCTCAATTCTGGGTTAAAGTACAATTTGAGCATCATTTCAATGACTTTTTTCAAGACTGAAAAATCAGAGCACATGAAACAGAAGAGAGTTAGTCACAATCTCATACTTCTCCAGTCAAAAGAATATTGCTTTACCCACAGCTTCTTCAGTATTATGCAGTTAGGCTTCTATTTATTTTTCTCTAAAAAGTTTGCGCTATAAGAATCAAATTTCTGTTCATTTTTATTTAAATTCCAGATTCAGAGAAAGATTGGACAGAATATTGTATTTCATCATTATCTGTTTATTAAAGTCAGCCTCTGCCAGCATCTGATAAAACAAAAAGTTAATAAATAAAACTGTGTAAAAAGTTTACTGATAAAGTTCATTAAAATAATTCCTTCTATGACCTGAAACACTGTTTTAATGACATTCCCACCAAAATATGGAAAATGTAGAGTCTGACTGAACAATGAACCATAATTGTACATACCCACATCTTTGACTTTCTGCTGCATTAATAATAGAGCAGTATTAGTTTTGAAATATCTGAAGTGAATGGCTCATTAATTTTTCACCTTAAGCTTAATAGAAATTTGACAAACAGATTTATGCTGAGAATAGACACTCCAACCAGGACTTCACAGCACACAATGAGAGTAAATTAGAGCACAAAAGACTGAATAAAGTGCATTTGGTCAAATAAGATTGTCATTCAATTGCCTGAAGTGAACAGTTAGTCCATGCATTTCTGTGAAAGAGGTATTCTTCCATTTGTGCCTTCCCAGCCTATCTTCGGCACTGCTCTTTGTCACCACCCAATCTTGTATTAACCATGAGAAAAACAAAGACATATAAAGTGACACATCATAGACATTTATATTATTTGCGCTTTGAACTTGTATATAGCTTCCCCCCCCAACTTTGCTGATACATTCAACAGCTGTTAGGTCTCCACTGGTTCTCATGAAGCTAGTCGCAATGTTTTCTTTATAGTTCCCTGCAAAATCAGTTTATTTGTGGTTTTCCTGACTTACATCTAACTACACGTCCAGACTGAAAGGGACCTACTACAAGGAGACAACACCAGCTGACTGGTGGCTGTAGGTACTAAAACCACATCACTACTGTTAATCAGAATAATTCTGCTATGCAGCAGCTATTTTGTTACATTTTCAGCTACAGCTGCTTACAACACTGTTCATGAGCAGCATTTTCAAGACAGACATGACTCTTCCTACTCAGAAAAGCAGCCTTCAATTAAGCCTTCACACTATCAATTAATACTGCTAGACACGGCTTGCACTGTCACATTGGTGGATTATACATCGAGATTTGAGTTTTTTTTTTGTTGCTGCTGGTTTTGCACGTTGCTCTTTCAATGGATAGTTCCACAAAGTAACAACTTTTCCTAAGACAAATCTTACTGACTTCCTATATACTTTTCAACAGCACTATTAGTATGAGTATAGTCACACTCATGAAATTGCAGGATTTGGTTCAAGAAGATTCTTAGAATATCGATCCCGTCTAACCTCTGATATAAAATGTACCCATCTGCTACACCTCACAATGTCACTGACATACTTTTTTCCTTCCTAAACGTTCTCTTTGAACATGGGAAGAAAAATAAACTGATTCTGACTGTCACTTCTTGCTGTAAATGGATACAGTGAGAATGCTGATCCAGAAAAAAATGATGCTGTTCTCCAGGCACTTGTGAACAGGAAATTCTGGGAAATCCCCACATCTGCTCGGTGTTTGGACTTTGAAAGTCAGATACATGTTTTTCTGCATATGAAGTCAAATGAAGAGCTCTTCCTCCATCTCGCTAAAGCAAAGAAAATGGTGCTGATCACCCTATGTTGCTGAAAATGAGAGTCAGAATAGATAGTATTAATGGGAAGGAGAAGACCATAACTTCAGACTTAGACAGTATCTCGAGAGGTTTAAGCTAAAAATATCAGCAAGGATATGACAAAAAAACGGTATAGACAAATGCTACTCAAGAGAAGAGCAGAACCTGGAGCAGGTGCCGATGGAGTAGAAGTGGTAGCAAGTGTTTTCCTGCTATGTCTTTATTCAGTTCTCTATGAGTTATCCACCAGAATTACAGTGTGGAACATATGTCAGTTTTGAAGTATTTTGCTTTACTAGCCACTGGTAGTAATATGGAGGAAGAGAAAAACATTTGTTTCTCTTTTGTAAAAAAAGAACTATGAAATTCTGCAACCAGGGATTTTAACAGCAGACCCAACTCAGGGTTTTCAAAGCAGCTTTACAAGCAATGAAGCATGAGATGATGAACTGTTCTGCCAATTACAACAGCATTGTGGCAGCTTGCATTTCTGGATGCATGATTCACAAATGGACAAGGGATGCTTAGAACTATGTACTGATTTGAGACATGGATGAGAAAGACAGCCGTGCCTATAGAAGATAAATGCACATTTACAGGAAATATAGAAGTTAAAGGCAGTGAGATTCACCTAGAAGTAAAACAAATTACTCACAGTACGTCAAAAGTATCTGAAAAAACCTTTTAATTTTTTTCTTCCCATTGGGGATGGATAAAGAGACTTCCTTAAAAGCGCTTTTAAAAAAATTTTACATTCTTATGGCATCAAGAATTAATGAAAAGAGTTGAGAAGAAAAACAAAGATATCACACCGCCTTTGATAAACTCCCAAGAGTTAACGAGACCATACATTCATTGATACGTACAAAAATGTATAACGCTATAGAGATACTGTTTTGCTTTACAAAATATATTCACTGTATTTGCTTACATAACATTTTATCCATGGAGTAGATGAAATCTGTGTATATATTACCCAAGACTGTCTCTTTAAACAGATTTCTGTTGTCCTTAAAATAAAACTAGAAATTCCATAGCTGATATGAGGAGAAAATATACCTCTAGAACCTGCTGTCATCTTTTTCCCTCCCTCTCAATGAAACATGCTTAACCAATATGAAAGAGAAAAAAAAGTCACTCCCCTGTCTTAGTGCAAATCACTTGTCTTCACGCCTACTTAATGTACTTTAAAAATACTGTCAGTCTTTTTTTTAAGATAAATACAACATAGCAACACATTTATTTTGTAAAAGCAAAACTGCTTTGACACACAGATGCAAAAACATCTCATTAATTCCTATTCTCTTCTAAAAATATTTAATAAAATGTCAAGAATAAAAAAACCCACAAACCAAAAAACTCCTCACAATAATCTCACCATTTTGAATCCCCCTTTCCACATACCTTGGTATAGTGGCTAATCGATAAAATGACACAGAAGCAGCCAAAATAGAGCAAAATTACATACCACTTCTACACCAATTGACATGGAAGTAAAACTTTTCCTTTTTACATATCCTACAATTGTGTAAACACTAAGCCATAAAAAGGAAAGAGCAATTCTTCCACATATTACAAATAGCTAAAACATATTCTTATGTCCTAGTAACAATGGAATATAACAAGGGAGAAAGGACAAGGTAATTCTCAGTTCTTCCTGTGTTAGCAAATGGTCCTTTCACTACTGAACTGAAAGAAACTCTCCACTGACAGCAGTTTGGGACATGTGACATACAAACTACTATCCATCCTTTTGATAGTGATGGTGGATATTCAAAAGGGTTGACAGAAGTTGTATGCATTATAAGACAAAAAACAGCCTTCAATACTTTAAAAATAAGCTTATTCAAAAAAATCTAATAATCAGAATTTTCAGTTTCTGCACAATTTGTTCTTCGCATTCATGCTGAATTCAAACTAGCATCCTCAAAGCTTTAGTATTTAATTTTGGATCCTATTTAAGGTATTGTTGATACCAAAACATCTGCTTAACATCTTCTAGCTTCATTACATTTAAGAACACAGGTACTTCACACCATAAGGGTGTGTGTGGGGAAATCATCAGTGCTAAAAACATTGGAAACGCTCAAAAACATTAGCCACATAAAAAATTGACCACAAAGTGCTGCAACCATGTTATCTGAGTCTTAAATTGGATAATAAGTATCATTAAGAACTGCAAAAGTAAATACCACAATTCTTAAACTTTAAATCCTTGCACCAAATTAGAGATTCAAACATAATGTGACAAATAATTCTACAACAAGTTTATTATTAACTGATATGTTGTATTTTCCTAAAATATGCAGAGGTATTAATCAAATGGAATTTAGCAAAACTGCTTGAAGTGATTGCTCTGATGTTCAGAATTACTGCATAATCAAAAATATTAAGTATCAGACATATACTTGGACTTTTTTTTTAATCTTTCTCTGAGAGTAAAACTACTTCATGAACCCTATGCAAGTCTATGGTTGAAATGTACCTATTTGTTGCTCCCAGAAAATATATTTCCCAGACTATTAACTATATGATATTCTTGAACCGGAATCTAGAGGCAAGCGTGTATGTACGTGTGTGTGCATGAGGGAACACAAATCAAACTGATGTACTAAGCTTGACAGAGGTGTCTTTTAAAACTGAAATACTATAGAACATTTTGAATTAAAGTGCCAAACACATTACAGAATTTGTTACCACCTTTATTGAAAAGACATACTTTGGTCTGTATCTGAGAGCTATGTGGGTCCATCCCATCTGCCTACATACCCTGGGTATGTACAGCCCTAGTTCAAGTTTACTCCCTTGACTGTGGTTGTGCTACGGATGAATTTGGCCTGCTCTGTTGAAATGGACACAAAAAACGTCATTGGATCCCACACTCTGCTTCTACAGGTTTGGACTTAAATATTTTTTGAAAGCAAGAATTTTGAAAACATCAAATTATGTAAGAGTAAGGTACGTGTAAGTGAAACAAAACCTATTTCATGCTTTGTATTTTACGATATAGTTCATAGACACACATTTAGTCTTGAACGTAAGCTCTTTACATTTGCTTCCATAATGCTCTTTACCTCCAAAGTAAGGTTTAAAAAAGACAGTTTTAATACTCATATTTTATAACTCCTTTTCCCAATCTGCAGTGCCATATTCTAGGCAGACCTTACATAGTTTCTGATACTGTTTTCCTTTTCCTTTCTGGTAGCAGCCCACATTGAGAAAAAAAGCAACGATGATAATGCAGCTGCTCTTGTATTCTGAGTGGGCAAGCAGCTTTTCTCTAGTTTATATCTAGTTATAATAATTGGCTGGTTATTATCTCTCCCATGCTTTTTGAAGAAGATGCAAGGATGAGAATAGGGAATAACTGGTATTGGTCAGCTTACTTTATGTTTGCCCAGCAGAACCAAAGATTTCTCTTCCTCCTGCAAAGAGGATCCAGGTAGCCACCAAGCATAGGTATCCCACTCAACAGTCACACTAGCAGATAAGGCACAAAGCACCTCCTGTATGAATTATGTTTCCCGTTAACCACTTCAATAAATAAGCAACTTCTGGCACATTCAAGAGTTAATGGGTTGGTCTTATAGCTTGTTCCCTCATGAAATAAACCTTGGTTTTCTACACTGGTAATGGCCACTATAGACGAAACAAACTACAAACAAAAATGAGACACTGATACAGATTTCCTTCCCTTCAGTGATGATCAAGACTACAAATAGCAAAATAACTGTCTTGCTATGGGTGAAATATGTTTGCAGCAGCCAGAATATACATCAGGTTACACATGCCATCATTGTTCTGGTTATGAACAAGCATGGAGTCCTGTTTACGCACAATAATGAGATTTATTGATATTAAAAATAATAAAAGCCCTATAACACTCTACAAGGAATGGAATGGAAATAGAAAATCTCTAAGAAAACACTGAAAGTGACAGGTTTAGGATACCAATTATTTTGTTTATAGCTTGTAGTGAACACTGCAATGACTCAGAATCACGTGCTGTCTGTATATATTTGCTGAAAAACATGAAATAAAATTGCATATGTTATCTGTGGTACACTATGCTTTTCTTACAATAATGTAGATCTCTGATTTATTCTTTCATATTTGTTTGAAATCACAGAAAGTCACATTTTGGCTTCAGTTTGATGACATATGGGGTCTTCCAAGGGTTTGAAGTCTCCCCCTTTTCCCACAGCTTGTTACTTTTTCCTCTTCCCACAGTACAATGCCACTAATCGTGCCAGGACAATTGTTTCAGTGGCCACATTATCAACCAGATCAGCAAATTTTCTTGAAATTCTTTAAAGCTAGATCAGTTCCCCAACCCGTATCCCAGCAGTGCTCTTCACATATAAATCAGCAGAGTAGGGGGTGAGCTGGGACAAGGAGGTAGATGGGGTAGCAGGAATTCCTCCAATTCCTCACAAAGCCTTGTATTGTCAAGCCACAATTCCAGAGGATACTGTTGTCCTCTAGGAGACAAAGTGACTGTTCACTGGCACACAATGACACTTAAATATGCATATCAATTCAAAAGCTACTTACAATTTTATTTTTTTTTTAATAATTTCCATTTGTTGTGGTCAAACCAGGACACCATTTTCTCTAGGGTTCTTTTTTAAAAAAAGCTTGTATTTTGATTTGTAAGGGAGCACCACCTCACCTTAAATTTGAAAAATCAAAGCCTGATAATACAATACTCACATAGAAAAAAATAATTGTTACTGTGTTAGTGTCTGGTTTATAAAATAACTAACTGGTAAATCTATCATAATCATGCAATAGCTGAGTAATAACTGATCAGAAATCAGATGTTAATTACAGTTCAGATCCTAGTGGACAAATGCTTACATACACACAGCTAGATAATTGGAATCAAAAGAAACAAGAATCCCCTTGTCAGCCCAAGAGCTATTTTAAATACTGAATTATAGCACATATATTGAATAAGACTTCTGCATATATTTTTGGTTCCTTCCCATAAGGGTTGTAGCAAACCAACAGTATGTCTTCACTGTTTGTTCATGTGTAAAAAATGCTGGTTTACATGTACTCTGTTGACTCAGACCTCAATGATGATTACTGTTCAATTGATATTTTGGAACATTTCTGGATTGGTGTATGAGATATTTACTTTTATTCTGTATGAATACTCTGATTTAAAGTAACAATGCAATGCATGTTGCATACTGGTATTTACGTACACAATTGTTTTGGGGGCTTTTTTTCTCCTTTTTGTCTGTATACTAGGTTAATGAATGTCAAATCAGGATGGCCTAGACTTCTTTCTCTTCTCATTCTGCATAGCTCTGTAGCTCCCCCTTGCCACATTTGTCTTCTCATCAGGAAAACATTTCCAAAGATCTTCCTTCGTAACTGTAGATATTAGCATTTCACTCGTAAAAAAAAACAAAAAACGAAAACCAACAAACCACAAAACAATCCCTTACTTTCTCTTTGGACTGCCATCTGTTAAGTTTCTCCTCAGAGAAATTAGCAAGTTTCCATATTGGATCTCTGAACTTCAAATATGCCATCATCTGCAAAACTTATGAAAGTAATCCCTGTTGGAAAAGATAATAGTGTCATATAAAATTACCAGAGAATACTGAAATGTAAACAGAGGGCATTGTCCAGATATTATATGAAGGCTGCTCATGGCCCCTAAACAAACAGAGCAGTCTAGACAATGTCAGAAATACAGAATAGTTGAGCTTGGAAGGGACATGTGGAGACCATTGAAGGACAAGCTGCCAGCTCAAAACAGAGTCAGCTACAGCAGGTTGCCCATGACATTGTCCAGTTGGGTTTTGAGCATCTCCAAGCACATGCCAAAACCTCTCTGGGCAACCTCTTCCAGTGCTTGACCACCCTCACCATAAAATAGCTTTCCTCATGCTTAAGGGGAATCCCCTGTATTGCAGTTTGTACTTGCAGCCCCTCCTCCATTCCCTGAATGCCACTGGAAAAAAAACTGGCTCCATCTTCTTCCACACTCCCATCAAGTATTTACACACATTGATAAGATCCCTGAAACTCTTCTCTGCTCAAGAATAAACAATCCCACATTTCTTAGCCTCTCCTCATACATCAAATGCTCCAACCCCTTAGTCATCTTCATGGCCCTTTGCTCTACCTGCTCCACAATGCCCGCATCTTTTCTGTACGGGGGAGCCCAGAATCGGACCCAGCACTCCAGGTGTCATTTCACCAGTGCTGAGTGGAGGAGAAGAATCACCTCCCTTTACCCACTATTTTACCCACTTACCCACTATTTCTAATGCAGCCCAGGATGCTGTTGGCCACCTTTGCTGCCAGGGCACATTGCTGGCTCATGTTCGACTTGTTGTGTACCAGGACCTGCAAATTCTTTTCTGCCAAGCTGTGCTCCAGCCAGTCATCCCCTAATGGTTACTAGTGCATGGGCTTATTCGCCCCCCAAGCAGGAAGCTGAACTTTCCTTTGCTGAACTTAATGAGATTTCTGGCAGCTCATTCCTCCAGGTTATTGACATCCCTCGGAAAGGCAGCACAGGGATCTGGTGTGCTGAGCTGAATACAGAATAGTAACCCTGAAGCCTCAAATGGGGGGGCGCTGCCTCTTCTGAATTTGAGATCAAGCAACTACGTAGTGATTTGGAATCCTTGTTAATCACTGACAGCAGACCCTAACTCCATACACAGCAAATGGAAAAGGTAGATAGAGATACATTGACAATGGTGTAACTCTGGACTATTAACCCTTAAGATATCAGGAACAAAGCTCTCTGAATTAAGTATCTGCCCAAGAAGGACATGGACCTGCTGGAGCGAGTCCAGAGGAGGGACACAAAGGTGATCAGAGGGCTGGAGCACCTCTCCTATGAAGACAGGCTGAGAGAGTTGGAGTTGTTCTGCCTGGAGAAGAGAAGGCTCCAGGGAGACCATATAGCAGCCTTCTGGTACCTAAAGGGCACCTACAGGAAATATGGGGAGAGACTCTTATGAGGGAGTGTAGTGATAGGACAAGGGGTAATGGCTTTAAACTGAAAGAGCGTAGATTTAGATTACATATTAGGATGAAATTCTTTACTGTCAGAGTAGTGAGACACTGGCATAGGTTGCCCAGAGAAGTTGTGGATGCCCCATCACTAGAGGTGTCCAAAGCCAGGTTGGATGGGGCTTTGAAAAACTTGGGCAGGGACATCTTCCACTAGACCACGGCAGGGGGTTGGACTAGGTGCTCTTTTAAGGCCCCTTCCAACCCAAACCATTCTATGATTCTAAAGCACTGCAGTTAAAAGCACTCATTTTATCCATCTGCAGTACCAGTACAATTTCTAACTCATAACTTAGACCCCACACATAAGAGTAGTTGGATTTAAAAAAAACACTCTGTATCTAAAAACATAATGTTTTGGTAATTTGAGATAGCCAAAGGGTCAGACACAAACTAGTGCTGGAAACAATTAATTGTTAAATATTAGTACCCAGCTAATATCTCAGGATAATTCAAGAAAAAAAGTTTTAAACCAAGAAAGCCTCTAGCATTCTATCCGAAAATGATACAAAATTAATACGTATCTTCTGTTTTACCAGGGTTAATTTTAATGTCAAAATAATAAGAAAGTTGCAGTGTTAATTTTAGTAGTATGATCTTGTGTAAAAAAATTTCTAAAATAAGATAAATCTACTAATAATGCATGTCTATTAATTCAAAGTACATTAATACCATTTATCTTTGTTTTAGTGAAGCATGCCATTGGAAATGCTGTGATGCTCATTTTCAAGTTAAATTCTGACTATATGTATCAAAGCCATATGAGCGGTTAAAAAAAAACACCTCTATCTGGTTGTATCTTGTTCTAAAGGGCTTGAAAGAAGACGATCTGTTTTTAAAAAGCCAGCTTGCAATGAAATTGTTCCAAGTTCTGAGTTCATTTTTAATTTATTAATTTTTCACCTGCAAGGTTAGATAAAGTAGATATATTTGGTCATTTACCACTAATAACTTGATTACAATTACTGAAGAAAAAAATATGCTGGCAAGTCAAGCTCAAACAACAGTTTTCTAGAATGAAGATACAGATGTTCTCAAGATCCTTAATTTATCCTATTTATAGTACAGAGTGGAGAAAGAGCTATGCTCTGAAAATCCTAGAATTCTGAATCTATGGAAATCCTTGTAACACATATTGGTTCATTTCTTGGATTACAGAACAGAGACAAATAAACTATAATCTATTTGCAGCGCTCCTCAGAGATATAAACTGGTATTTAATTTACTTAATAACTTGCTTATGTATTTGCAATGTTTTATTATGTTCATGCTGACTACTGTAACTGCTGTATTCAGCTTCAGAAGGCTATTACAAACACCCAAGAGAACTGGATTTCATTTTGTGCATAAGAGCACATTGTATGAGAATATTAATTCAAAACTCCGAATGGAGTCCTTGGCCCTAAATGATTCCTGAACCACCGCTTGTAAGAAGCTTTGCGTCCTCACTGAGGTAAGATACACAACTGAGCTTCTGCTACCTGAGATCAACATGCAAAATAAATCATTTTGTTGAAATGACTGAGTTGAGGAGCTAGTTAATGTTTAGGCTAACCCCCCTGAAATTCAGGGACAATTTGAGTTAGGAAGATCAGAAGCAAATAAAATTTGAAACAAAAACCGAAATCAGGCAATACTTAAAAAATAATTTATTGTTAAAGAAAGGTAGAGCAGCAGCATATTATATTTAAGGTCATGTCTTAAATTGTAAGTCAGTGACAAACATAAACTGCTACACATATTTTTGAAAACAATGCTATTCAGGATAATTTTTCAAAGTAAATACTTAAAAACAACATTTCCACAAATATAATGGAGAGTATTGCCAAATATAGATATTAAAATTCTCCAGAAAATAAGAATATTATTAATCTGAATTATTACATAAAACTGATTTAAATGGAAAGCGTCCCTTTCAATCATCCAATGTTTTAAAATTTATTTCAAATACCAGAGATAATTTGATATTTGACTTCTCTGAGTTACAGTAATTCCTTATTGATAAGTATTATAGTTCTCTGTAAAATAAATTTCCTACTCAATTCAAAAGAGCCTTCAAAGGTATAAAACAATGTGTACCCAAATCTCCCATACCATGCTGCTTCCAGTTACAGCTTATAGTTCCACATCTTTAAATTACTTCATTGTATCCTTGGCTCCTCCCCACCAAAGTTATTATGCAGTAACTACTTTCTTGTTCTTTGGGTTTTTTTTTTCTTGTTTTTTTTTTTTTTTCCCCCAAATATTTTTGGCTAGTTTATATTCACATACAAACTAACATATTCACTGGCAGTAACCTGTTAGTGAAGTTTTGTGATCTCAGGTTCAAAAAGAGGATGATCGGAAAAAGGCAAAACACTAACAGAATAAAACAACTTGGAAAGATAAAAAGAAAATATTGTGCTAGAACAATGAAAAATGAATGTGAAAAACAGTTTACAGAAAAAAAGTAAAATATTGAAAAACAGATATCCATCTCATTATCTAAGAAAAGGTACAGATCGTATTCTTCTAACAGCCCCTCAAACCTCCAAGAGATCTAACTTGATAATGCACATACAACTATCACCAGATATTCTCCCCTGCTCCTTTAAATAAGTTGGCAATATTTTTCGTGATTTTTTTTAAAGTTGGTGACCTTCAAAAACAATTTCTAAAAATTCTTTATAGTTAAAATGTTTTCAGTTTTCTATTGGATATTTTAAAATTAAAATTTTATCTGCTTGGATGCAAAATGAAACTATTACATTAGTGAACCTGAAAGTTATCAATTGTAGTTGCTTTGATTTTGAAAGGCATCAGTGTAACTGTATTATCCTAAAGCAGCTTTTAGGGGCTCATCTTCCCTCAGACTCTCAATGTATAATTATATTATCCCTTTATTCTTGCCTTCCAAGTAATCAGTATGGCATACCACAGGAGTCATATTGTGGACTAGGCACATCAATATCTTCACCCCCAAAAGCCGATATTGATATCAGATACTCAAAAATTTAAGTTAGCAGATACATTTGTTCACCTGATTAAATATAACATGAAACCCCCATTACCTTTTCTTTAAAGGATTTCAAAACTCTTTAATTCAGCTTTCATTGTGTTCTAATTTTTTCTGCCTATACATGTGGTATTTTGTTGAAACGCTACTTTCCAGAAACAAAATATAAGCAGCAAAGTTCAATATATTCTTCCCAATCTCCTAGGCAGCCTCAAAGCATTGTTTAGAATTAACGTATACATGTTATCCTTGCTCATTTTCAGTGCCTTCCCCTTTTAAAAGAAATAAAAAGGCAAGGCTTTCTACAGCTCCCTCAAAGAAGACACTCTTCCTACCTCATTTCTCACTGCAAGGACACTGCAGCATTGAACTGTCCTTTGTTCCTTTCTATAGTGTTAAATGTGGAGAGCTTGCTCAGGTCATAGGCAAATCAGGAAATCCATTCTTCTTTTTTTTCTTCTTTTCTTTCTTTTTTTTTATTACAGAAGATCCTCCTGATTTGCCACTACTTTCCTGTAAGTACTAGCAAAGAGGTTGCAGCAAGCAAACTATTTTCACAAGCTGAAACTGCAATGGATAAGACTGTCCTTTTCTTAAAAAACACACAGGTCCATGGGAAGAAATATTAATCAAACTTCCTGCAAAAACTGTACCAAGAAGAGAAGCTGTTTATGCTGGAAGTCAGTATCAAGCACAACATTCCTTATTTCATTTTTTCATCAACGTTACAGATACTTGCAATGATAGTATCTTGAAAACTTCATAAATGTGGGCAGTGCTAATAAACATTCTCCCTTTCAATGGCTTACTGTTAAAATTTATTCTCCTGCGATATCTCAAATGACTACCCCTGTGTCTGAAGATGAGACCTCAAGGTTTCAAAGATCCACAGCATCCCCACCTATCAAGAGGACTTAAAATGTCTGAAGTTAGATACACAAAAAAAACACATAAGTTCTAAAATTACCTGGGGCTCAGAACTCATGCGTGTGTCTGGATCTTACAGTAAAATTGCCTTATACAGGCTTCTGGTTTAATAACTAGGACAGTCTAATGGCACAGCTACCTAAATGAGATGGTGGACTTTGAGATCCATAGAGCAGCGAGGAGGGCGCAGAGTAAGCTCGCCACCCTGGACTTCAGGAGAGCCTCTTCAGGGATCTGGAGTACAGTGGGATAAAGCCCTGGAAGGAAGAGGAGCCCAAGAAAGCTGGCTAATATTCAAGGACCACCTCTGCCAAGCTCAGGAGCGAGGCATACTGACAAAGAGGAAGTCAGGGAAAAATGCCAGAAGAGTGGAAACAAGGACAGGTAGCCTGGGAGGTATACAGAGAAATTGTCCGAGCAGCCAGGGATCAGGTTAGGAAAGCTAAAGCCCAGACAGAGGTAAATCTGGCCAGCGGTGTCGGGGCAACAAGAAAGCCTTCTATAGGTATATCGGTGACAAAAGGAAGACGAGGGAAAATGTGGGCCCACTCAGGAAGGAAACAGGAGACCTGGTCACCTGGGACATGGAGAAGGCTGAGATACTCAATGACTTCTTTGCCTCAGTCTTCACCAGGCCAAGTGCAAGGTCCTGCATGTGGGTCGGGGCAATCCCATGTACAAATACAGGCTGGGTAGAGAATGGATTGATAACAGCCCTGAGAAGAAGGACTTGGGGGTGTTGGTTGATGAGAAACTCAACATGAGCCAGCAATGTGCGCTCGCAGCCCAGAAGGCCAACCATATTCTGCGCTGTATCAAAAGAAGTGTGGCCAGCAGGTCAAGGAAGGTGATCCTGCCCCTCTACTCTGCTCTGGTGAGACCCCACCTGGAGTACTGCATCCAGCTCTGGAGCCCCCAGCATAAGAAAGATATGGACCTGTTGGAGCAGGTCCAGAAGAGGGCCACAAAGATGATCAGAGGGAGGGCTGGAGCACCTCTGCTGTAAGGACAGGCTGAGAGAGTTGGGGTTGTTCAGTCTGAAGACTCTAGGGAGACCTTACAGCAGCCTACCAGTATCAGAAGGGGGCCTACAAGAAGGCTGGGGAGGGACTTTTCACAAGAGCATGTAGTGATAGGGTGAGGGGTAATGGCTTCAAACTGGAAGAGGGGAGATTTAGATTAGATATTAGGAAAAAAAAAATCACTCTGAGGGTGGTGAGGCACTGGAACAGGTTGCCCAGAGAAGCTGTGGCTGCCCCATACCTGGAAGTGTTCAAGGACAGGTTGGATGGGGCTTTGAGAAACCTGGTCTAGTGGGAAGTGTCCCTGCCCAGGGCAGGGGGTTGTAACTAGATGGTCTTCAAGGTCCCCTCCAATCTAAACCATTCTATTATTCTAAAAATAGACTTTATTATGGCCTACAAATCCAGGCCTGTGCACGCCCCCAAACCCCATGTCACATGAACAGAAAACCCTCCAGCTGCCATTGACAGTGACTGCTCCAGAACTAGACGCAGCATAGTCATGTTTCTGGAGACCAAAGCCTGGGCAAATAAATCTTACCTGTAAGTGGAGTTAACAAGCTCTGACATGCTGTTGTATTAACACAAGCCTCACCCAGGATTTTTTTCAATGGGAAAGACACAGCGTTACTCTCCTACATCACTTAATCATTATTATAAAGTTTGTTCAGCACTTATTTCAAAGCCTGCTTGATAATCTAACACTCAATGTTGCCTCTATTCTAACTGTACTATACTGTCACAGTTCAGTTCAATGTATTTTTTGCCTGAAGTTGCACAAATCTATCACAACAACTTTACAGTAGATAATAGATGCTCTTGACTCCATCATATGGGTAGGCAAAAGCACAAACAAATATACACAAATATGGTTCATTGAAAGAAACGAAGAAATACAAATAAAAAGAAAACATGGACTATTATAACAACATGGGTTAAAGGAGTTATTTTCATAAAACTAAGGTGTAACAAGTAATCATTACCTCCATGTTATTTCATCTCCTTCGCAGTACTGGTAGAAATACATAGATACCACATTTGTAAATTCCATTGGCACTGTTCCATTAAAGTGACATTTGAAGTATTACATGATTACAATACGTAACATCATTCTTTATTGTCACAGCTACTGTATTTCATGCAAGTGTGTGCAAACTAGAATTTGCAGTTTTATAATAAACTATTTCCTGCCAATTGTATTGTAAGAAAGTTGCAATTTGTCTTCAAAGTATCTGTTTTCTGCTCAGAAAAAATATATTTATAGCCATTCAAAGACCAAATATTATTTTCCCATGTACTCTCTGAAGACAACATTTCATTCTCAAACATGGTATGTTGTATGACAGCACTGAAGTCAGTGAGACAGAACCAACTGAACAGTTTAGTTGTCCATCACTGATCATTATAGGGCCAAAATTCAAGTGTTCCTTAATATGATTTCAGATTACCAATTCATGATGTCATTTTACTGCATGCAGTTCAACTGCAGTAAACAAGTCTAATATTTAAGTAATAACAAATCAGAGGTCAAAAATACTTCTTTAGTCTGTAGACAGAACTGATCTTTTTTATGGTACTTTTACTTCACTTGTGGCTTTTGCATGAACATCTATAAAAAAAATGTGTGGAAAAAACATTAAATGCTGTGAAACAAGCAAAAATTTACTACAAGAAAAAGCAAAAACTATTACTTTTGCTACAGCTATTTTAACAATATTAAATTTTAAAATTAAATTAAAATTAAATTTTAGTCAATTTTGGTTTAATCTGATTAAGCAATTCTGAGTCCCATTAACTTCTAAAAATGAACTGAAAATGGAGCTCAGGACTAAGAATGGAGACACCATCTGAAAGATGTTCCATTAATTTCTTGACAGTCAGTCATCTCAGTCATCAGTGCTGAGTACATAGTCACAAAGCTAGCTGCTGAGAAGATGCTAAATGCATTTTAATTAAGCAGATGTAGATAGAAAAGACTGTGCATTCTGCTTGCACTGTTTTGATAGAAAACATAGAAATGAAGGAAATAAGTCCTTTTTAAAAAATGTGACCCCTTACTTGATTCAGTTCTCACAAAAATCCAATCGTACTTATGTGTGGCAGCTGAAAAAGTGGCAATGACTCTTGGGAAGCGTTAAAAGGCTAAGAAGAAACACAGAAAAAGGAAACCTGAAACAATCAATCACCCAAATTATTTAATATATTAATAAGAATGTGCTACAGGCTATTATTTATCTTCCTTACAGGATTCTCTTGTACATATAATAAGATAGTACAGGACATGTATTGATGAAACTTCAAGTATCTATAAACCTATATAACTTAATCACAAAATTAGATTTTGAGTTATGTAGTCAGTTGTTTAAATAATAATTTTCCCATCAGAACTTATTGAGCAGAATAACGCATTGCCTTAGATTAATTCAGATAATTATTCTTCCTTTAAAATCTGTTCAATAATTTTCCGTCTCCTACTGTAAGTAAGTAAATATTTCATATTTTGTTTGTTAACCTCTAGCTTAAGTCCCCAAGCAAAGAAGCCAGAAAAAAAAATATTTAAAATCTAATGAAAAATGGCATATTTTTCTACCACTGGTTGGAAGTGTGCTCTTTACTGTTGGTTCCCTATATTCTGGCTACTTAATTTTAAAATGAAACAATTTTCTTCTGTTCCTAGAAAGTCTTAGTCAACACAACACAAATCTCTACAAGGAACCACAAACGTAAACTCAATTACTGCTGTGTTTTTTTCTAGCCTTCACCTGACTTAAGTCCTTCATATTGATGTACTCTTTGTACTCTGTAACTGTATTTTTCAAGCTGTAACTAAAAATGTGTTTTCCTAAGCATATATTTCTCATGTCCAGGGTTGGTATTTAGATCAAAAGCTTCTTAAAATCATCATTGCACTGTTTCTCATAGGTTTTGGAAAAAATGTTTTTTTTTTTTTTAGAGAAGTACTGGCCACATTCAGTGTGTGTGGAATTTGCATTAGGTACCTCGGTACCCAGAAGTCTACGGTTTTCATGAAAAATTTCCAAAGGGACTCCACCAGGCCAAAGAAGGAAATGAACCTGTGCCTGTTACATGCTCTTATTCAGCTCTATACTCAGGGCAGCTCCTGAAAGACATGACTGATGTGAAAGAAATCCTGCGTGAAAAGGACAAAGTCTATACTGAATCCTCCTTAAACCATTTTTTAACCATAAACACAGAGATATACATGGTACCTTTTGCACAAGCTGCCAGAAACCTGTATTTTCCCTACAGGAGAAACTAATTTTATTATGGTCAGATAACTTGACGCTTTCAACAATGGCCAATTACCGGAATTAGAGCTGGCAGCCTACAGTTGGAAGTTTCCTCAGATCAGAAAAGTAAATAGTCCACTGAATAACCAAGTGACTGAAATAATTCAGACTGATAAACAGTGTACATGTATCTTGAAATGGCAGGAGGAAATTAAACTACAATTACAGTATGGATAAGTTATTGTGGCATTAGCCTTCAAACTGCTCTGGCACCTCTTTAAAAACACAGATTTTATTTTATTTTTTTTTTAAATTAAGGATAACACACAATATTATGTTAAAGAGTTAAGTCACACTTTGGATTTGTGAAAAGTAAAGATGTTTCTTCTGGGAGAAGTACTTGACATTAAACAAGTTCTGAGAAGTCCTTGTCAAACCATAAGTGGATGAAATGACTCTAATTACCTCAACTTAATAATCATTGATAACTCAGTATACAAACCATAAGTTCAGTCAAACTCTAAAGCAATATGATTACAATAAAATTTCTGACAATGATCTACGTGTGCTGAGAGTAAAGCTATACCAATTTGCACTGGCATACCACTCATTTACTTGACCTACCCATACTTATGACAGTGACTTAAAGAACATAAAGTTAAAGTGATAAAAGAAAAAAATGTAACTGCAAACTTTTTAATTTTCCTGAAAATACACAAGAGATCAAATTTATTAAGCAACCTTGCAAATTCCCAGTTCAACAAAAAAGCAATAAATATCTATTTACTGCTCTGCTCAGGTTCATTAGTGTAAGTGATATTATTAAAAACTGTAAGAAACGGGCAGGTTTCTGACTAAAAGGAGTATATTATTTATTTAATTGTTCATTACTTACTATTGCCAATTATACACTATTATTACTGTCAATAACTTTGAAATCTTCCAAAGGAAAACAGAACAAAATTTTAACAAGCTCTATTAAACAAATCCTTTAAAATTTATGTTATAAATCATTTTTTCAAAAAAAAAAAAAAAAATTTATAAATTAAACATTATTTTATAAAATTTATCCACATAAATTTAAAAGATAACTATTACTGAGCATCTGACCTCAAACATAAACATTCTGTTATGCATTAAGACAGTTAATCTGTAATATTGTACAATGTTGTGTTACAAGAGCTATATAATCTTACTAGTATAAACTACCACATTTTTACTGCAGTCAATTTACACCTGCTTATGACTGACTGAACAAATACTCTTATTAACTTTCTCAGGTCAAGATTCTGAAAAGGCAACTGGAAGTATAGAGTTTAGCCTAAAATATTTTGAGGAATGTTCATTTTCAAAAAGCATTTTAACCTTCAATGAAATAAGGACTTAAAAATGAATTTCTGAAAATTATGCTGAATCATTAATCATATTTCCAAACTTTAAGTTAAATATCTATATGTGGTGCTTAGTACATAGGTAATGACTCTGATATGAACTTCACTACTCTTGGAAAATAATTAACTCCAGAGAACTATAATACTATGGTAAGTACTTTTGGTACTTCCAAAGCCCAGCTTCTTCTCAGGTTGTTTTCAAATGGCAGGTTAACTGAGTAAAGCTGGATTTGTTAATTATTTTGCAATACTGTGCACATAGAGGCATATTGGTATTACTACATTAAGTATGTGTTTCTTTAAGAAGGATTTCATGTGATCAAGTGCTAATTTGCAATACTAAAATACCACCTCCTACATTATGTGCGGTCATTATTAGGATGAATTACAACAAATTTCCTGTGTTCTTTCTGTTTTTTTTTTCGATGTAATGTTACTGAAACATACAGGACTTGCATAAAATAGAATTTAGTTACGTACTTAATTTCATGTTCAGTGTTTCTTAAAGATCTTCACAGGACAATGTATTCTAAAATTCAGACACCCAGAAGAAACTGAAGCAGACATTATGCACTTATTAATTGATGCACTTAATTATTAATTAAAATACCAAATGCTGCTGATATTGAAACTTTTTTTTTTATCCTAGGAGAAATGAAATAATATTTCTCAGATACCAAAATTATTACATACTAATATCCTCACTGCTCCTTTTCTGGTCAAGAGCTATAATACATTTTTCATAAATATGCGGGATTACTGAAAGAATAGTTCACCGATAAAAAACAGTTGCAACAGCTAAATGGGAACATGGGAAGGTCAGGTGTTCAAATATATTCCAAGATGACCCAACAATGTTAATCTCTACAGCCACACCTTCCTAAAGCAAGGGATCCAGTTTATCTTGCACCAGCATAGCACCACTTCCAGCTATAATATAACCCTAAACTGGCAATGGTATTCCTGGTTACGTGTACCTCAAAAGGCCAAGTGACAGATATCCAAAGTGTAAAACACAAGGTGATCACAGAGATCACAAAAACACAGAGATCAGCAAAAGAATTACTGCTCTTGCATTAGAAAAACATTAAATTATATAAAAATACATTTTCATGCAAAATATACTTACTTGGAAAATACTTCACCTATAGAATCGCATTAACTGTCTCTTCAAAACAGAAATAATATTCACTGAGTATAAAAGTAAATGTAGATTAAAGTAGCAGATATAGCAGGGAAAACTTGCTAGTTCTACGGAGGCTACTCCTATTGACCACAGAAGATTCTCTTTCGATAACTGTAGGGCTTAGTCTACAAATAAATAACAAGTAATGGACAATAAATAGCAAAATGCCATTTGTAATGACAGACTAAAATGAACCTTTGTTTGCTAATGTCTTCAAAATGCTTACTGGAAAAAGTTTTAAACACAAACAAGCAAGCAGTATAAGGAAGGGAACAATTCAGCTGAAATTTTGCCTACTTGAACAGACACTAATTTAGACAGCAGTTCTGCTATTAACAAGACCAAAAGAGTTTAGCCAGCTCGTATAGACTACTGTCCCTTCTTGAAGGAATACTGCAGACCCCACCAAGGAGTGGATAAATGTCTGAGATATTTTAGACTACTAGCGGTGAAATATGCATGCATCACAAATAAGAGTCGACTATACACAAAAAAATATTTGAGTATTAGACTAAAAAATAAAGTCAGATATATTGCAACAGCAATATTTATCAACAAATTTTTCAAAGGGGAAAGAATGAGTTCCCTCTGTATTTCAGAGGGATTTTACTAAATCTTACCAGTTAGTATGAAAATAGGAAATAGTATCTAATCCAAGGGGAAGACAGGCTCTGTATGATAATAGAGAAAAAATGTAAGTAGAGGTAATGACAGCAGAGAAGGATGTGTGGACATGCATTGGCAAATTGAATTAATTCCCAAACACCCAACTTCAAAACATTTTCTGAAATGCTGTTGCACCAGCTATACAGATGTGACATTTTTTATCTTTATTAATTTGACCTTGCAGTAACTCAGAGGCGGAAAATTCTGACTGAATTTTGACCCTGAAGTCAACTGAAAACTCCTAAAAATTTTTAAATGGCCAGAACTGTAGACTGTATCTCCAGTCCTAGGAACATCTCCATTATTTTTATACTATAAAAAGGAATGACAAGTGCTTATTGAAATATTTACTCTATAGATTAATCTTCGTTGTCTAAGAATTTAAAAGTCCTATTAATTTTTCATTAAATACAATGACAGAATCTTTATAAATACTGTATGCATGTAACACAGCTTTCTTTCCAGCCATAATTTGGAAGAAGGAGCATATAGGCTCATGTCTATTTGGAACATAAGACTTCACTCTTCAGCATGCATTTGGGCTATTATAAAGTGCAAAAGTTTTCCAGTGAGAACCCTAAGGAATTTAATGTATCAGACAAATTGAAAGGACTTCTGGTAAACACATCACCCCTTCTAAAGCGGAAATTTGTGCCTTAAACAATGTTTAACAGAAGGTAAGAAAATTCAGTGTATAAAATTGACATACTCTTGATCTAGCTTCCGGGACAGAATTTGTAGAGATTTGAAGGAGTCAATTCTCTTATCTTTCAAGTGAAGTAGTAATGAACATCAAATGTTATGGTGCGGAACAAAAGAACTCTGGGTTGTCAATACTGTGTTGGTACAAATATATGGAAAAACACACACCACTGACATGCTATAACATTTATCTTAACCAATACAATACAGGCAACCAGACAGAACTGAACCTATTTTAGGTAATTAAAAGATAAAGTACTTTGACAATGAAGAGAGAATATCTATTGTTGCCTAGATGTTTCTTAACCTGTATAACTTGAAGTTTGTCTGATTACCCATTCATTTCAAACACCACATGTAATGGTGTTGACATATTGATATCGTAACAAACGCTGTTGAGTAATCTGCACAGTGTACAACAGAGACTACTATTTGTACTCAAAAAGAAAAAAAAAAATAAATACCAAAATGGCATTTTTAATTTTCAAAGCAAAATTTTTTTCCTAAACAATGACTGCCAGAAGGGAACGGTCATAACTGGTAAGATAAAGTATTTTTAAGCTTCTCAGAGTACATAAACTACAAAGAACCAAAGACAGAGAGAGAGAGGTGCTGCCTTGTTCCTAGAGTAAGAATACATTCATCAGTCTGTTCCAAACAAAGCAAGTACTTAATCCTTGCAGCTGTGAAGAATGTGCCTGATGCTACACCACTGAAGTGTATAGCAGGCTAGGATTTCTACACCTCTTGTTCGGCTGTGTCACAGTCAATAAAAAGATGCCCAAGGCACAGTTTGAGAACATGAGAAAAAGAAAGTATGCTTCCCAGAACAAAAACTGAGTCAAAACAGCACCTTTCTTCTGAAGACATTGAACACCTATTTATGAAGATCCATATTTATTCCTTGTGGGCTCAACCAAAGAAACATCCAAGAAGTCCACTTATCACCACAGAGCTGAAAGGGAAATAATACACTGTTTTCTTGTTTAAGACCACTGTAATTGCAAAAGGAATATTTCAAATATTTAAGTATGTGCAGAATTCTGGCAGTATATCTTTGTTTTCAGTTAATTTTGGGAGACAATATTATATGCATAAATTAATGGAAAATAATATTACTCATTAACTACTTCCTACACTGTAAAGATCATAGTATTGCATACTGCAGAAAAGTAAATTGTAATTAAGTCAGATTTTTATCCTGAAATTTGCATAACAAAGTTTTCAATTCTTTTTCTCCACTTGCTATATAAGATTATATATTTTATTTTGAATACATAGAATTATTAGGTACACCCATAAAACGGTTATATGCATTTTTAACCTACTAAAAGCACCTTCTGTACTTGAGGTAAGGACAGTCCAATTGTATAATCCAAAATTGACCACAGTGGAATTAAGAACATGCATATCTTGGGCACTGACAATACTTTCTTACATATTACCTTAGGCACTTATAATATCTTTCAAGAGATTAGGTGAGTGTGGGCTAATAGGTGGGACTTAAAAGCATACCAATATCTACCATCAACAAAAATGCGTTCCTAGACTATGCAATCATAAATATTATTATTTAATTAATTATAAATTACTTATAAGCCATGCAAGGGCATAGCAGAAAGCTTTGAAAGGGACTTCCTTTAATGGGACGAAATACATGACTTCAGATTTTGACTTCAACAAAACAGTCTCCCTTATGATAATTCAGCTGTTTTCCCTGGAAAGAAAAAACATAACCTTTTTAGAGTATCATAGGTATGACGATATGGATGAAAGCCTACAAGATGGAATATGAGCTATTTTATCGGTAATACTGTGTACTAAGAGTTTCAGTGAGTATCTGCAAATTTTTCAGGACTGCTTTAAGCAACTTCGTCAAATTACAATTTTCCCATTAGAATTTTATTTTAGTATTTCAACTTGAAATAGAGCAGTGCAAGGAATACTGTCTTTGTGAAAACCATCTTGGACACACTAAGAAACCTGCTCAAAACTACAGTTAAGTTTAAGCTTTAATCAACATTTAATTTAAATTGTACATACAAAAAGTCTTAAGGGATAAATTTCAAAATATGCAATGAAGTACAGTAAAAATAGCATTTTAAGTAGCAGGTTACATTTATGGATTTGTCATTTTAGGACTTTTAAAACATATACTTGAAAAAAATGTATGTGCCGTGGTAGTAAAAATAGCATTTGCTCCTTGTTTTTATCTTGGAAGATAAACTATGTATGAAACAGTAGAGGAAAGCCACAAGAGATCTGCTTTTCATGTTTTATTTTATTTCTTCTGTGTAGAATGAAGGAAGCAAGTCTTTAAAGCATCTGCAAACCAGGACAGAATAAGGAATGATTGCCCAGGATGACAAGGCAGGTAAAGCAATGCACAGCCAAGGGGATAAACCAGATGAAAATTAAATACCAGAGGGCATGTCCACATTGAGGTTATAAGAAACATGCAACGTTGGTCATGGGATAATTTAACTATTGAAACTGGCTAAGTAGAAACTGGGTACTGAAAAATGTTACCTAAAAAAATCCAAACTTTCAAATAAATTGGTCAGAGGTGATGGAGTTTCCTCTAATTTTAAATAATTTAAATTATTCTTAGATGAACTGAAATGCAGGTACTTGCTGCCATTAACAAAAAGTAACACATTTTACAACTGATTCTGAAATTAGTGCTCCAGATTTAACGTCATGAATTTAATCAAAATGATCTTAACTCTAAACTGTATTTCATCATCGCCATGACTGAATTGTAAATACATTCAAAAGCACTTATTAATTATCAAGCTTTCCAGTACAGTAAACTAAGACAGGACTTCCATTACTACCAGGTAATAATATCCTGTCTAATAATATCCTGAAGAACTAGTACATCCACTAGCTCTACTCTTATATTAAATCTAAGCAGAAACAAAAATACGTAGATATGTTTTTGAAGGATATCTTTTAAATAGCATTAATGAATATAAAGGAAGTATCCAAGTATACATAAAACATCTGTTTTCTAAAAAGATTTTGAAACTGTACTCTCATATATATACAAATATTTTTTTATCCTGAAAGCAGCTATGCAGTATGAATCACCTATACGACGTACATGCACAGCTCAGTTATTCAAGCACACAGTCTCAGCTGGAGTATTTTTCTAATTCTTAGCCCTTGCACTAAAAAAATCCAGCAGTTGAGTAAAACATAACAGTCAAAGGAATCGAAAAGGTGAGGAGGATGTAATCTATAGCAAGCATTTAATAGTGGGAACATGAAAGTTTTCTTTACTAACACAAAAATAAAAGACACTAGATGATAATTCAAAGAAAAATACTGATGGAAGCATAAGAAAACGATACAAATCACTAGCCTGATATTCTCAGCCCTGACATTTTGCCTGACATTCCTGAGACAACTGAAGCTTTCCTTCCACAGGTGTCAGGTATTTCCTTCCTCTCTTTAGTCAAAGTAAGTGGCAGAGATGCCTTGTGAATTGAACTTCTTTTCTAGATGAGCACAGGCAGTCTCTGCAATTAGAACATAAACAGTCTCTAGCTGAGAACCGTTTACTGAGTAAAGCTTAGTTTTTGCAAATGACACATGCAAGATGTTGAACAGCTACCAACCTCAATCAGATCAATGGACTGAAGAGTCATCAGCATTTTTTAGGAAGTACTCCATAACAATTATAGCATCATTATCAATATTGGCAAGACAATGTTGAAAGGTATTATTAGAAGCTGCAATATACATTGCCTTCAACACACTCCTTTTAGAAATGATTTGTATAGAGTCTGATACAAAGCACAGTAACAAGGAAGGTAGAACCTGAAACAGAAGTAGGCGAGTTTGCTATACACTACCTGAACAGATCTGAGCTCTAACTACCCATTTGTGCTTCTAGCCATCTACTTGGTCTCACAGTCAAATTACCAGAGGCACAAGCACTCAAATTAGCATGCACATCCAGTCAGAGATACAATGGATGGGCACAATTACAGTTATGACAAGAAAGGTAATTCAGTTGCAAAAGTGTTCCTTCAAGTCTTAATTCATACTAGATATTGCTTGGTAAATCCTACTAATGCAGTTCAGTAGAAGCTCAAAATACCCAAGCCTTTCTCTCACTGAAATTTAAGACTATAGCCTCCTTCTACCTTATTTAAGAGTGGGTATACGAAAAAAAATCCATCAGGTTCTAGCTAAAGGGAAATCCATGTTTTTCATATTTAGAACAGAAACAAGCTCACATCAAAATCTAGTCCAGTACACATCAGTCCCTTAGGTTTGTATGTGGATGTTTTATAGATATTTATTTAAATATTCACTTTCTTTTATTCCCTCTGCTTTATTTGGTTCCTTTTTTTTGCAGGTTAAGAATTTCAACATGAGTTTAAATTCAGCCTCACAAATAACAGGTACAACACATGTTTGAGTTTGAGGCAATTTCTGTTATAATAATTACTAAAATATTAAACCACTCCAGTTTTGAAATTATAAGTATTTTCAGAGAGTTATAACCAGCAAACTTGTAATGATATCTGTGTCATTAGGACAACTTTCGGCCAGCCCGTCCACCTTGGCTATTAGTTGCTCAAATCCATATTGTAAGATTAATGATCTAATTCTTTAACTTGTTTTAATTAATCAGATAAAGCATTATTGTAATTTCCACTAAAAGCAAAAAAAAAACCCCAAACTTCAAAGACCATGTAGAAGTCCTGTCTTTGCAATTGCTTGGCACTTGCGCATCAGTAAGAGACAGCTATACTATCGTAATAGCCCACTCTTACCGCTAGTTATTATACTGGAACTTCCATGAAATGTAATTGGTATAAGAAAGAGAGAAACAGAAAACAGACCCATTCATGAACTAAGTAAAAAAAAAACAACATAAAACCCAACAAAATCTCCTTTAACGTAAGGAAGCAGAATGTAGAGAAGACTAAGCATGACTAAACAAAGAATACAATACCTTTGTTTTGGACTTACACTAATCACAGTTCACCTGATTCAATAACAATCTGGTACAGCAGTGAGAGACAATGGTGTTGAGCAGCACAACTTGACAATATCAAAAAAGTAAATATCATTACTATCAATTCTGCTAATCCCATTTTCCATGACAGGTAAGAAACAGGCAACACATTAAAATGAAACGATATCCTTTAGCTAAAATAACGTGCATCCAGATTATCCACATAATCAAACCTGCATTACTATTAAAATAACAAAACATCTATGGCATGATAATGCTTAGATTTTTCTCCAGGAAGCAAATATGAAATTCCTACCAGGACAAAAAAAACCACGAGTATTCCATTAAAATGTAATTACACCATAAATCATTTCAATGCATGAAAAATTCAGCAGCATGGTACAGGAAAATATATATATGTATATTTAAAAAAAAAATATAAAGACATAAATTTCGTTCACTAGCTTTTTAAAATAACTTCTAACTGGTCAAATTAGACTTTGTAAGGCAACATGTTCTGAACGGTGCTCACAAAGAGTTTATCTTTGCTTTGGGTACTGCATCATTCAGAAATTAATACAGGCTTTTTCTGCATAAACCGTATTTTCATCAGAGTCCAACAAATGGTTACCTGGGCATAATACATGCTCATTTCAAGTTCTAGAGCAAATTACATACTATAATATTGGCACACTGTTGGTATAAGTACATGTTTTCAGCAACATAAAACACGGTTCAAAAATTCATAAATGATGAACAACTGATGTCACTCATACGAAAGGCCCAGTTTTGGTAATACTTATTAAAAGCTTGGCAGAGGAAAACATAAGAAAAAGATTGCAAAGGGAATAAACATTTTTGTAGGAATTATTCTGCCCATAAGGAAGACAGCCAGGCCAGAAGACAACTGTTAACGTTACAGAACAGCAGTTTGTCTTCATCTTGGAAAGGTGTTCTGAAGAGTTTCTAGAAAGCTTGAAAAGCCTCTAAATCTCATTTAAAGTCCCATAGAATTTTTGACTGTGCTCCTAAGCCACTTTTCCTGCTCTGTATTGTCAACCAGTCATCAAACATCACCATCAATTCCGTTTTTGTTGGGTACATACCATACCTAGCTTCAATGTGTCTTTTTTTCCCCATCCTCCCTCCCATCGGACTGATATTACCTGCAGGCAAATGGTTGGTTCATCTTGTCAGAGGGCAGAGCAATTAAAAAAACTTGCCTTCAATTGTACATTCTTTAAAAAGTCTCCTAGTAACTGAGTTTGCACAGCCTAATGGCCAATGAATGCAAAAGAGTAAATCTGCTGAAGCCACCCTAAATAGGAGATTGGTCATTTCTATCATCCACAGGGATGTTCCCAGTGTACAAAGAATTCCATCCGAACACCATCATGTACCTTAAGAAAATATACTGGGGGTTGCTTAGCCCTAGACCACCTACCATAATTTTACTCTTCAAACAACTCAGGCTGTAGGGGGAATGAAGTAGTTTTGTCCCAGAGGACTCATAAAGCATTTCTAAAGGGCTTCCTGGGGATGGGATTATTTTTAACAAGCAGTGTTCCCTTAAAGGATTTAACAAAACAACATGTTTTCATCCTGCAGGGTGAAAATCAGAGCAGGTTTTCAGTCCTCTGAACTCTCCTTCCCTCTGTCTTACTGGTATACTAACTTAAAAGTTTATTTAGAGATGCTTGAGATCCAGCATCAAATTCAGGACATGACATGGCAGTCAATGTGAGAAGATAGTGGAAGATGAACACACTTGGGCATCACAGATCATCAGAACAGAATAATCAGGTCAAATAATGGACAAGTGGCAAATGGATTAAAGATCATCTGTTTCACTGATAGATATTGGTATCCTAGTGATACCTCACTCGCATCTTCTCAAAAAAAGACAGTCACAGCAAGAAAGGATTTTGAGAAATCCACTTGTCTGTCAGCTTCATGTTTGAGTCCTTTTCCCCATATCCTGAACTTCTGCTACTATTCCTGTGTTACTCTATTAATGTCACTCTCTACCCTTCGAGTGTAACATGGTTAAGGCTTAACTAACTTTCACTTCAACTGTTTTTCTTTCTAGACTTTGAATGTTTAAAAGCTTTAAGATATTGAGGGGAGGGGTTTACTGAGATTAAAATTTCTAAACTATATTTGAGCACAACACTGCTGTTACTGTTATGCTCTAGTGTAGTTTTTTTCACAAAAATAGAAAAGAGAGAATCAAGAGGTTAAACTAGTGTATCAATTTTCTTCTTGTTCCAATGCCATGATCTCTCTAAATTCATGCAGCAAATAAACTAAAAGGTGTACAGAAGAAAAGCAGCACATTCCAATGGACAACAAATAATGAATCCAGGATCAGTGTGTGTCTCTTCAACTAACTTTATGGTCAGGAAGGACAAATCACTTTATCTCTGCTAATTTCTCTGCACAACTCATAAAACAGGAACAGTAAAACACCCTTCTTCTATTCAAGGAATTCTGAATCTCAATATTTGTTCTTTAAACACCTGACAGCCAATAATTAAGCATTGTTCTAACTTGTCAGAACAATGATATTCAAAATTCAGTAATTGTCAAAAATAGCTTTTTTTTTTTTTACTTGCAAGGCTTCCTAGATAAACTGTGTATGTAGTACACATCAGTTTGCTACTCAGACTATCTGTCAGGCATTTAAAGTTTTTTTTTTAAAGAAACTAAGAAAGAATTATAACAATTTAATTCTTCAGTAATAATTCTTTACTATATTTGACTTTCAATATTTTAACTTTATTCTGATCCTTAACATGCAAATCAGAATATTGCAATAATCAGCAGTTACGCTGTCTTTTTTAAAAAGTCTTCCACAATCATTATTTATCTCTAACTGCTTAATGCTTCCTGTTATTCTTTGTTGATTAACACCACACTGAAGTACATAATGCAAAAAAAAGAATAATGAAATTATATCTGCATAAACAAAAAATAAACTACGTATCCACTATTATCCAGTAAAAAAATGCGAATGCCAAAGGTAAAACTTTCAGAAGTATTAATGACTAAGATAGCAAAGAGGTTAAGAGAATGCTGGAGTGCTTCTGGAGATCTTATGTCAAGCAAAGAGAGCTATTCTGAATGTTTCCACATGTGCTTTTAAGATATTTCTAGCTGGATTTAGCCTCTTTCCTCTGCAGATGGGATTCTCTGCTACAAATGCATTTGTAGTTCTGCATTGTGAAGTACTAGCCAAAATCTAACAGGTTTATTGGGATTTATTTTTCTCCTGTATTCTGGTTATGATCTACAGAAAAGGACAGTGGAGAGGTAATTTTGCAGAATACTGTACTACAACAACAGTCTGGTAAAAAAGTGTATGGTTCTCACACGTGGCAAATAAAAGAATCAGGCCATCTGAGTAGCTATCATATTCTTACAAAAAAATGAAAACTTGTTTTCTTTTAACTGATCACTGTGACCTCTACTCTGACACCACATATTCTCACTCTTCAGAAGAGTGAATGGACTACATACAAATAAATTACAGATATTAAAAATAAAGCATGTGGAATAAAGAAACATTAGGATATAAAAAAAAGGTTTCTTCTACTAGAAAAAAAAACACAAATCCATCATTTGTCAGAAGTCAGAAGAAAAAACCTGACAAAAAACCCAGAACAAAACTGAAGTACCAACATGAGCCTGAAATACCTCAAGACGCCAGAAATCTTAGCATAATTCTACGTATCAGTACTGAAGCTACTTAGAAACTTTTTTCAAAACACGTTTTAGTAAAAATCACAGAGCAATCAAAACACAAGAAAGGTAAACAAATAACTCTTCAAAAAAGCAAATAACTCATTTTTCCAAAAACTATTTTATGTGCACTTTCCTGGGCTGTAAGACTATGGGTTATTGGCTAGATGAAAGGCTCTTTTGATTTCCCATAAGGATTTTGAGAAGCATTTTTCATCACTAAATTAAATTATTTTTTTAAATGTTGTTATACTTTGAAATAACCATTAGCAGCCTAACAGTAATTACTGTATCGTCTCCTATATCTTTTCAATGATCACCTTGATTGATCCAATTTAATGTAAAAAGTATGCAACATCACAATAATGTGTATTTAAAAGTTGGAAAAAAGATACAATAACATCCTTTTGAAGGGAGACTAGCTCCATGCAATACTATTAATAGGCTGCATGAAGAATTCTTAAACAGAGCTCTCACCAATTCTTTTGTTGCCGTGCCAATAGGACTTGAACCGTATGTTGCTCAATTTTCCAAGTCCACAAAAATTTAACCAATTTTAGAAGGAATGATCAGCAGAGAGACATTTCACCTTCTAATTACTTACTTTTTTTCTCTCCATTAAGCGCTAGGTGTCTGGAGCCTTACCGGAAGACAGGGAATCCGGGTATTGCAAAGTCATGTGTACAAAGTAAAAAACAGTTCATGAGAGGGTATCTACCTGTTTATCACAACCAGTTACTACAGGGATACCAGTGCATTAGCAAGGTACTAATAACTCAGTTCAGCTTTACTGGGCTATAAGACATAGCTTAAGAAAAGCAGCTTAAACATATGTAGAATCATAGAACAGTTTAGGTTGGAATGGACCTTTAAAGGTCATGTAGTCCAACCCCCCTGCAATAAGCAGGGACAACTTCAACAAGCTCAGGTTGCTCAAAGCCCAGTCCAACCTGACCTTGAATGTTTCCAGGGATGGGGCATCTGCCACCTCTATGGGCAACCTGGGCCAGTGTTTCACCATTCTCATCGTAAAAAACGTCTTCCGTAACGTAGCCTAAATCTACCCTCTTTTAGTTTAAAGCCATTACGCCTTGTCCTATCGCAACAGGCCCTGATAAAAAGGTTGTCCCTGTCTTTTCTGTAGGCGCCCTTTAGGTACGGGAAGGCTGCTACACAGTCTCCCTGGAACCTTCTCTTCTCCAGGCTGAACAACCCCAACTCTCTCAGCCTGTCTTCTTTGGAGAGGTGCTCCAGCCCCCTAATCATCTTTGTGGCCTCCTCTGGACTCACTCCAACAGGTCCACGTCCTTCCTGTGCTGAGCACTCCAGAGATGAATGCAGTACTCTGGGTGTGGTCTCACCAGAGTGGACTAGAGGGGCAGAATCACCTCCCTTGACCTGCTGGCCACACTTCTTTTGATGCAGCCCAGAATATGGTTGGCTTTCTGGGCTGCGAGTGCACATTGCTGACTCATGTCCAGCTTTTCATCCACCAGTACCCCTGAGTCCTCCTCTGCAGGGCTGCTCTCAATCCCTTCATCCCCCAGCCTGTATTGATACTGGCGGGTTCCCTGACCCAGGTGCAGGACCCTGCAACTTGGCTTTGTTAAATCTCATGAAATTCACACAGGCCCACTTCTTGAGCCTGTCCAGGTCCCTCTGGATAGCATCCTGTCCCCCCCAGGCATGTCAAATACACCACTCAGCTTGGTGTTGTCTGCAAAGTTTCTGAGGGTGCACTCAATCCCACTGTCTGTGTCATTGATGAAGATATTGAACAGTACTGGTCCCAGTACAGACCCCTGAGGGACACCACTTGTCACCAATCTCCTTCTGGACATGGAGCCGTTTACCACTACCCTCTGGATGCAGCCATCCAACCAATTCCTCATCCACCGACCAGCCCACCCATCAAATCCATACCATTCCAATTTAGACAGAAGGATGTTGTGGGGGACCGTGTCAAAGGCCTTAGAGACATCCAGATAGACAACACTGGTAGCTCTTCCCTTGTCCACTGATGTAGTCACTCCATCATAGAAGGCCACTAGGTTGGTCAGGCAGGACTTGCCCTTGGTGAAGCCATGCTGGCTGTCTCGAATCATCTCCCTGTCCTCCATGTGCCTTAGCATAGCTTCTAGAAGGATCTGTTCCATGATCTTCCCAGGCACAGAGGTGAGGCTGACAGGTCGGTAGTTCCCAGGGTCCTCCTTCCTACCCTTTTTAAAAACGGGTGCAATGTTTCCATTTCTCCAGTCACTGGGGACTTCACCTGACTGCCACAACTTTTCAAATATCCTGGAGAGTGGCTTGGTAACTACATCAGACAGTTCCCTCAGGGCTCTCATCAGGTCACAGAATCACAGAACGGTCAGGGTTGGAAGGGACCTCTGGAGATCATCTAGTCCGCGCCACCCCCCGCCAGAGCAGGGTCACCTCCAGCAGGTAGTACAGGATGGCGTCCAGGTGGGTTTGANTGTTTCCATTTCTCCAGTCACTGGGGACTTCACCTGACTGCCACAACTTTTCAAATATCCTGGAGAGTGGCTTGGTAACTACATCAGACAGTTCCCTCAGGGCTCTCATCAGGTCACAGAATCACAGAACGGTCAGGGTTGGAAGGGACCTCTGGAGATCATCTAGTCCGCGCCACCCCCCGCCAGAGCAGGGTCACCTCCAGCAGGTAGTACAGGATGGCGTCCAGGTGGGTTTGAAATGTCTCCAGTGTGGGAGACTCCACAAACTCTCTGGGCAGCCTGTGCCAGTGCTCTGCCACCCTCAAAGGAAAGAAGTTCCTCCTCATATTAACATGGAACTTCCTATGTTCAAG
>VZSZ01009495.1:1340746-1442136 GCA_013398815.1 Ibidorhyncha struthersii | reverse complement strand
GCTTGTGCCCATTACCTCTTGTTCCATCATTGGGCACCACTGAAAAAAAGACTGTTCCCATCCCCCTGGTACTCTCCCTTTAAGTATTTATAAGTACTGATAAGATCCCCCCTCAGTCTTCTTTTCTCTAGATTAAAAAGACCCAAGTGCTCCAATCCCCTAACCATCTTAGTAGCCCTAGGTCATCTTAGTAGCCCATAGTAGGACCTTAGTAGGTCCCATAGTCCTTCATACGTTCGGATTCCTCAGGTGGTCACGAACCTGATCTTCTCTTACAGTGGGAGGGACTTTGCTCGCCCAGTCCCCGTCTCGTGGTCCATCTACTCGAGAGGTGTGGGAAGGGAGGTTGCCAGTGAAGACTGAGACAAAAAAGTTATTGAGTACCTCAGTCTTCTCCTTGTCCGTTGTTACTGGTTTGCCAGTCTAGCCCGTCAGGAGGGTATACTTTCTTTGACCTTCCTTTTTTGGTTGACATGCGTCCCTTGCCAAGTTCAACTCCAGCTGCACCTTGCCCTTCCTGAGCACATCCTTACACAACCGGGCAGCGTCCCTATACTCTTCCCAGGATACCCATTCCTGCTTCCACTGCTATGCATAACTACAGATTTTGAAACACAGATAGTAGAAGTGATACATAATGCTACACAAGCAATCCCATATTTCAGGAAACCCAACTGATGAATCTGACTGCCTGTCAGACAACTACTTTATCCACAAGAATTTGTTTTAGCTAGAGCAATATAGGGGGGAGCAGAAATTTCTGAGGCTCAGAATAGCTTTCCTGTGCCAAGTCTTGAGCAACAAAATTAACAACACAAGTGTTTCTTCCAGGAGTGGCAACTTGCTTCCTTGTTGAAAAAACAGCTTTGAACACCTTGCAGTAACTGTGGGACCTACTAGAATAGTATGATGGTCACTGAAATTTACCTTCCAGAAAACCTCTACTTAGCTTTTCATGAATCCTGCTCCACAAAAGAATCATGAAGACAACTGTGATGTTGCAGCAGCTAACACAAAACGCTACTGGACCTTGAGGTTTCTTTTATCCTTTTCTCTTTGTCACCTTTTCTCAGAACCACTGTATATATGCCATATTCAGATAGTATAATTCCTTTAGCACCCTCAAAATCTGCCTATGAACCACCAAGACGATTCTTTGCAGTCAGAGAAAAAACTAATATGACTGTTACAGAGTATGTCATATAACTAACGCATTTCTCACATGTCAGAAATTCCTTAATAAAAATTCTAAAATATATTTCATCCTGTCATCTTCCTCACTGTACTGCACCCAGTACTATTTGAGAAATCTTCTTTAGTGTCTGTAATCTACATGCTATAGTAATATAAGTACCCATGTTTCATCCATCCAATTCTCTCTTTAAACTTATAGCTCTCAGAAAACATTCACTGATTCTTCCAATTCAGACAATTGCTGGTATTTTTATTCTTTACATTGGGTCATGAATGAATACTTACCATTGTGTTGAAAATGCATTAGATGGACATGTTGAATCAGTCACTTCTTCCTTTGTCTGTCAATTACAATAGGTGTCACAGAAGCTTTCCCTATTTTAATACCAGATCAAGACCAATTTAAATGGCTGCATACTACCAACACACACAGCATCTTGTTCTCTATCCTCAGAAAGACTGAAGTCATTTAAACTATTGATCAAGAATGAAGACCAAGAAATGAAACATATGACATAGTCGATAATAACAGTCAATCCAAATAATAAAATAATTCATAATAGTTGATTCAAAAAAGGTTCTAAAGTGGAAGAGAAAATTACACTTCTGCCAAAATCACATTTTATTTCTACGTCTCATTTTGTTGATTAATGTTTTGGGTCAGAATTTAAACATGGAAAAGGAAAACACTGTGCAGAACCTGTTCAGGCCTGATTTCTTATATTTAGCCCAGTATTCCAGTATTTATAGGTATTACTGTGGGGCTTTCAGGTTTCATATCACAGTTCCTGGGTTCTTTTAGGCCATCCTGTCATAGATCACTTACATTATTATTTTTTCTTAATATCAGTGTCAACAAAAAAATGGCTGTCAGAATTTATTCTAAAATTTGCTACCTGCTCACAGCATCATAGAATGGTTCAGGCTGGAAAGGACGTCTGGAGATCACGCAGTCCAACCTCCTAGCTCAAAGAAGCATCAGTTAGATCAAGTTGCTCAGGACCACGACCAGCTACATTTTGGATATCTTCTCTGGGCAACAATCTCTCTGGGCAACCTATTCCAGGGTATGGCCATCCAAACAGTAACTATAGTATTCACAGTACTCATATATTGAAAATACAACAAATAAAGGCAATTAAAAAATTAAAGCTAGGATTTTTTCCATCTTAATGTGAGACACTAAAATCTCTTTTCAAAAACCGATCCATAGTGAGGTGTATATACTATGAGTATATGTATATACTTATTGTATGTATATGTACATACTATACGTCTTACTAATCCACAGTAGTTTTATGCAAGTTTCAGTTGCCCATTCGTGCTACAATACAACTATCAGGGAACAGTTTTTGTAACAGCTTCTATGAATGGCAACTCCCCTCTCTGTTCAGAGGATAATACTTTTTTTTTTTTTTATTCTATGAAGTTGAAAGAGAAACTGAGAAAAAGAAAAGTATTTTAATAAACATGTCTTGTAGAAACAAATCATAAAGAACCTGACCCAAAACACAACAGACATTAAAATTCAAGAATGATCTCTGCTAGGATCACAGAGATTTTAACTTACAAATGAGTATAGATTTGTATAGCTAAAAATTATTAAGATTTATGTTACAACTTGTAAATCTCTTGCAGTATTTCTACATATGCTGTAGGATTTGTGAATCTATTATAGGATTTGCCATTCAACTTTTCATCTTACAAAGCGAATGAGAGATGTAATTAAATCCTATCTTGAAGCACTGATTCCTAAATCAGGGCTTCTGAGTTCAGAATTACAGGTCCATTGTGTAAGTCAAACAACAAATCCAGACTCTAGAAACACAGATGTGTTTTGTCTGACAAGATGAAATTGTCAGAAACTCAAAAAATAAAACTGAAGCTGTAACTTCTAGAAAACATTGTTGACCAGCTTAGGACTACTGCTCATGCCTACGTGTTTTAAGCATGCTTCTTTTCTATGCTTTGGTATGTTGTAATAACAAACAAAAATTATTTTAAAAGCATGAGTAAGGCCTAACAGTTATGAAACCTACTTAAAATCCATGGATGTCTTCCTCATTTGCATTCTGTTTTGGGATTATCTTTTTTATTAGGCAGCAGTCAAACTGCACTTCTAGGTTTCCTCCAGTATCCTGAAGCTTACAAGGTAATGCTTCCACTTAAAAAAAGAAAACGCTAATATTAAAAAAGTAAGAGCATTGAAGGACCTCAGGCTTAGAAACCTAATATAAGTACAAAGTAAAACTAACCAAACACAGTAGTAGTCATTTGATACTTATATTTTTGGTATAACTTAATTCCCCCCCTTTTAAAAGAAATCAAAAATACTTTAACAAAATTATCTATATAACCTTTATACAACTCTCCTTACACCCAAGTCACCTAATTTTAACTCCAGAAATATTCCAGTCATACTATCTTTGGAAAGCTTATATTCTTTCTTTCTAGGGAACTTTTAAAACATTCCTCAAGATAGTCCGTGCCAGGTGATGTATCTATTTTTTCAATGGATTAGTAGCACATAATACTACAGCCTAGAGACATATTTTGCCTTTTACCATCAAAACTCAAAGTCACTTCTAACACAGTGATTTTGGGAGTGTGCAGAGGTAATTGTCAAGGGAATTAATTCTTAGTTTTACGTCAGCTTTACACTTCATTTACTACTACGAAAAGCAAAATGGATTTCATACTATGCAAAACTTACTGCTGCCCAAGTTTTAACTGTTGAAGGTTTGGCATTGTGCGGTTCAGTTCTCTCAGAGTACACAAAATATTGCCGAAAATCCCTTGCAGTCCTGGATTAAACTAGGCTTGGCAGAAATCGCACAGTAGACTGGTTGAAAGACTGCTGATGCTTGGAAATCAAGAAAAAAATAACCTAGGCATTTAAAAACATGAGTAGGCCAGCTGTTCTAAAATTAGTCTCCTTGTTATGAGCATTATACCAGAAAGGAGTAGATTGTCACCACGTGTCAGCTTTAGCTGACATCTGCTATGAGAAAAAAATTTACCTCCCAAGTAGGCAGCGCAAGCATTTGTTCATTACGTATTTTGTAAAGGGTGGTCCCTATAGAACAACATTTTAAATAAATATGCAAATCATTATATCACTATTCTAAAAGATCTATGACTTCAACGAGGTTTTAAATAACCCAAGAGGCTTCACTTTTTTTTTCACTAACTCAATAGACCCACCTGTTGGCTATGGAAAATTAGCATATAAGAGGTATTGGAAGTTACACACATTTTGTGTATATATTTGTCCTAATTGAAATTGAAACAGTTATCAAAGTTTCAAAGGTTTATTCAAATCATTCTCATAGCCTAGTTTTGCACATGAAAAACATGTCAGATAACAAAAGCATCTGGCAACAACCTGACTGTTTCTCATTCTGGCATTGTACCCATCGCACAGCAAATATTGACTGGCAACACTGCATACAAGACTACTCTAAAAGCACTGAAGAATGAAGCCTTGTAAGCTGTAACTGCCTTCCTGTTACAGAAATTCTCCCACAGTTATGAAATTCTCTTGTATTGCACAGCTGGTCCTTCACCATCTCTACCCTCAAATGCTTTTTCCAGTACTATCGCTTTCCCAAAATGAAGCTCCGTGCTTTCACAGAACAAACATCAGAGCATTTTAAATTGTTTTAGTAGAGGAAAGAAGAGCTTTGCATCAAAACAGATGCATTCTCTTACATAAAAGAGTTTTGCAACTTTGTACCAGAAACAGTACATGAATTTAATATCCCACAGTCGCTATGTCTACAGCCATATTGAGTGTACTTCAGCACAGTGGTTCATAACAACACACCTAAAGACCATCTAGTGGAGGTTAACCAGGCAGAGGAAGCTCCTCTTATCCATGGAACACCGTTGCACATGATGCGTCACTACTTCTCTGCTCCAAATGTATTTTGTAGGGCTATGTTCTGCCATACCTAAGAAGCCTCATCTACCACTATCCTTCAGCATCCAAACTACAATAATAACCGCAGCTTGTAATACTGAGAAGCATGACAGAGGGAACAAATAGCTTAAGAAAGCAGTAGTTAGAGGAAGATGTAAATTCTCCCTTCAGGGCAAGCCCTGATGGGTTGGGAACCCTGAGTGACAAGGGAGTTCACGGATGTCATTGTGAGGCCATAAAAACCTCAGAAAGTTCATGGTGATGGGAAGAGGTTCATGGTGATGGGAAGAGGTTCATGCAGACGGGAAGAGGTTCATGCAGACATGACAAAAGCAAATACCACTCCTACCACCTTCAAGATGGGATCAGCCATACATTAGTCCCTGGGAAGGTGATGGAGCAAATCATCTTGGAAACCATTTCCAAAAATATGAAGGACAAGAAGTTTATTGGGAAACTGGCCAAACCCAAACTGTAATGAATGACTTATGTCTTTTAGTGTTCTGCAGAGCAGTGTAACATGGTATTACACATTTACGTCACAAAAAAACGTATTTTCCACATCTCTCTTTTAAGATGATTAGGTTTTCTTCTGGGGGATTTTCTACCTGTCTGAAAGTAGGAAGAAGTATTATTATCTTTTTTATGCAGCTGCTGAATATGGCAAGCAGTGGGCTGGAACAGAGATCAAGTTGAATTAAAGATGGTTTGGTTTATTCTGGCTTGCAGTATTCAAACTGCACTAAAAAAAAAATCAATTATAAAACTAATTACATCTTTAATTGCTTAAACAATCAGCCAGCTGACTTTATTGTGCTCTTGATACTATGCAGGTGCACTTGCAGGTGTTTACTCTGCAATACGTAAGGGTTACGTTATAGTATCCCAACTTGTAAACAGGAGTGCTAGGAGGATAAAATACCACTGCGTTACATACATGCACAAATATATGGGAAAGTTAATGAAGCTTCATTAGCAAATACAATTGCTTTATTTATACATATATAGCAACTAATCTGCTCTGTCTTCCTATGAGGTGTACCTAAACTGCTTTACAATCATTCTGGTTCTGACATTTTTCCCTTTAGCTTCTATATCACCAAAATTATTGGTTCAATTTGACCAGAATTTGTACTTTGAGACAGCTATATTTCTGGCAATTACAGCAGCATTAATAACTAGTACCACCTACCAGAAATGGCTGCCTTTTACTCTGAGGTGGCACCTTAGCAGTACACTCGAGTGAAACAAACAGCCGCATTATTACTGTTGCTTGCTTCCAGTGGGGAGATTTCATCACCAACTTGATACGGCACTAAGCAAGTGCTTCAATTGCAGTGAACAAAGAAAGGTGTTTACAGGCTGCAAAAAGTGAAAACCTGGAAGTGACTGTATTGGGTTGCTATTTCTATGCATGCTTTTGCTATAAACTCAGATTCCATGTATAAATACTGCTAAACTTTCTTGCTTATCACCTAGACATTGCTGGATGAAAAAAATCTCAAGTAACATTAGCTTAATTGGGTTCTGAAAGTAAACAACTCCCGCCTGAAACGCAATGAAGCCATTGTAAAAGGCTGTGAAAGATACAGGATTAGAAGAAACCACAGTAATGTGCAGAGAAGGGCGTTAAGTAGCAAATGACTGGCAACAGAGCAAGTGGCCATAAAATTGGCCTGTAGCTGACAGTCAGTTCGAAGCTTAGCTGGTTCTTAAAATGGATCATTATATATTGCTACATGAGCAAATGAACAACCATTTTCCCTCTACGTAAGCAAACAAAAGCGATTCCTTTACTCATACACTCATCCATACACATAAATATAGTAAAATATTCTCTCAATATCCTGTCTTGCGTCTCATTGGCTTCTTAACACCATTCCCGTGTACAACCAGGAGCTGTATATGGGAGTGTAAGGGAGTGCTCACAACACTCCCTGATGCTGCAAAAGCAGCTGCCCATCCTGGATTCTCAGCACATGCAAAGACAATTGATTTCAACTAGATTCTATAGGCAATCATGCTTTTGCAGTAGCAGATTCCAATGCACCAGCTAGACTTACAGTCATATAATGATGTTTGCTGTTTCATAAGCACATAATAAATCAGCTCGCTCACACAAATTACATTGAGCTGAAATATGTCAGTAAAGCTATGGTAGGACTATTTTCAATCATGATTGCACAAAATATGTAAATATGCTAAACTCACTTGTGAGTTGAGTAGCTTCCAAAATTTAATCTGGACACCATTTAAAATGCTATTTTTTCTGGATGAGAGACAAAGTGGCTTCACCAGAAAATGTTCTGTAGGGAGTCAAGGATGTTTAGTAGTTTGAAACTGTCTGAAATGTTAAAAATACTGAGGATTCCTCTCCAACTTCTAAGGTGTCAGGAAGTATTTAGGCAGTATGTTTTCTCCTGAACTAATAATTCTGCAACATGGGAAGCGCTGATTTGTTGTTTTTCAAATAATTTTGGTTTTACCACCTGTACATTACACTACTCTCTTAAATTCACTTTTTTTCTATAATTTTCTGTTTGAAATTGAGAAAAGCTTTGACCATATGGTTCAGTATGGCATTCACAAGAGTGAAATGGTACAAACATTGTTAGCAAGCTATTGCAGTACCATTGGCAGTAATTTCTCCCCTCCTCTTCTCACTGATAAAATGACTTCATTTTCAATTCAGATTTGGTTCCTCCCCCCAAGATAAAATTATAGGCAGCTGAATAGAAGATAAAATGATATCTGATATACACTACAGAGGTCCACACACTGAAACCCGTGAGCCTAAAATACCTTGATGTTGAACTGATTTTCTCAGTTTTAAATACACACAAAACGAATGGAAAGCCAGACAAGAGGAAAAACTAAAAAACACAAACGGACAAACTCAGAGCATGTAAATTTGGTACTTAAATACAAACGTAGTTGCTTTACTGTATCCTGCAAATTCTGAAAAGGCAGATCATGGATTCAGATACCTTTTGAACCCTTAGCGCTAGAGGTATTATTGAAAATCTGCTGAAAAAAAAAAAAAATCTACTTACTGTGCTCACTATTAAAAAGCCAGTATTTTCTCAATATTTACCTCTCTGTTGCATTAGCACAGATTTTTTTTCATACAGAAAATAACACAGTACATCAGATAGAGCAGTGTAGCTGGTAATGATAAAGTGTGGGGGTTTCTTTATGGCAATCACCAAAATTATGTTGTAAGTAAAAAAAAATGATAAGACTGTATGTAAACATATATACTCACCCCTCTAAATTAAAATATGGCACTGTAAACTTTTCATTCTCCCCAGCTTCAGTCTGCCCACAAGGAGAATAGAACAAAACAAAAAACCCCAGAAGCCTGAATGTAGACAGTCATTTTACACCAAGTTATCTTTGTATTTTATTTATCTGATGTTATTAGCAGAAAGTAAACAGAAATTTTGAAATAAAGTAAAATAAAATAAAAACATTCCCAGGATCATTTCGACATCTGCAAAGGCAAGCATAGAGAAACTATTCTTGTAACTGTGTTTTGTTCTTTAAACGAACAGACAAACCAGGGCTGAGGACATCTTGTAAAAAGTCATGATGATTTATAACAAAACATTATAGAACATATGTTGCATACGCATGTTAAAACTGTTACACAACATTCTATTTTCTAGTTAACTTCTGCTCAGCTGGTTGCTTCAGAGGAGTAAAATATCATGAAGTAAAGGACAGTAAGGACAAATTCAGATACGAAGCAGGAAGTACAAACATACAGAATCACAGGGCTGACTAAAAATAAAGTAGGCATACATTTCCATCACAGCATGTACTTACTTACCCGTATTCCAAGTAGTAGCAGTAGTTCCCTGTGTTCACTGCAGAAGAATTGGCTAAGCTCAATTAAAGATTGACATGTGACTGAAAAGATACATGCCATGGACTTTTTATGATGCATATTTGGTATTCTTTAACTTTTGCTGTAATTTAGCAAGACACGTAAAGCACAGTGTGGTGGGTTAACCTTGACCAGCTTCCAGACACCTACGCTGCCACACTCTCACTCCCCCTACTCAACAGAATAGGGGGAGAAAATAAGATGGAAAAGCTCACTGGTCAAAATAAAGACAGGGAGATCACTTATCAGTTACCGTCATGGGCAAAACAGTGTCAACTATTGCCAGTTAAAGCAGATTTGGATAGTGAGAAACAAAAGCAAAAAGACTTAACCAGCACCTTCACCCTGCCTTTTTCCAGGCTCAGTTTCACTCCCCTGCCTGTCCAGCATTCCTGTCCTTTCTTACACATGTTTTCAGAGGCACCACCAACTTTGCTGATGTGCTCAGCTGTGGCCTGCAGTGGATCAACACCTCACCTATTCCTCGTCTTCATAGTCCCCTCCTCTGAAATAAAATCTTCTTAGGAATGTTTGAGGAATTGTGAATTCCTCTGCTTGAATAATGTTCATGATTCACAATTCTAGGGACACTGTGCATTTCGTCTGTGTTACTGACTTTTTCACCCAAATCCCTGTATTATGGCTACATGACTATCTGTTAACAATGACCTGAAGCATGAACTACATCAAAATATACCACTTTGCCTTACTTTTATAACCTCTGCACAACAATTCTGTAAAACAACATTACACTTGAAACTTCAGCTGATAGCATAAGATTGTATACTACAGCTGTTATATTTCAGCATTTTTAAGCTCACGGTATTTTCTATGATGCTGTCTGGATTCTTCAGGAAATAATTTTTATTCCATCACTGCATAGATAGGGATTATATTATGAGGTACCTTATCTCAGGGACAGGGTTCTTAAACGCTTATCACAATGCCACTTTTCTATTTACATACTAGGATTGACAAATAGGTTCTATCCATATTTTTGTTTACTGAACCATTTCCTGCGTGGGAACAAATTTGGTATAAAATGGCCTGAAGTATAGCAATGGAGACAACTAATGTGTCTCTGCCATATAAAGGTAGGTGAAAGGAAGTGCATCATTCAAAAAGTCAAAATGTAAAAAACAAGTAGTTGGGGGAAGTCACTCAAGTTTTATGCTATTCTTCTAAACTTTACTGTCAGTATAATTTTTGCCAAATAAGTCTCTTATCTCCCTCTCAAGCTTCTTAATCCCATATGTTTAATTCCTTGAGTCCCACTCAGTGGATCTGTTTCATTTCAAAAGCAGGAAGATAGAAGAAAGATTTCTGAAGATGGAGGATACTAGTTTTCGGCAATCAGAATCAGGAAGACAGAACTGATGCTCACAAAGGCTCATATGATTGTTTCAGGACTGATATGACATAAGGTTGGGATAGTCTTAAGAACAGAAGAATTAAACTATCAAATAAAGCTGCAAAAACATAAGTGCTGTTGAGTTCCCTTTCCATATTACTTTTTTTCCCTTTGTTAAACAGACATCAAAAAAATCATTCCACTCACAGATAGTAGGTATCTCAAACCCCTCCTCAAGCTATTTCTGTACATTCTAAAATAATACGTATGCAGAAGCACAGCAGTTAATCTTCATGAAACAGAAGATTTGAGATAAAACCTCATGAGAACTCCAAAGTTCTCTCTGAACTACTATATAAACCCCACTTTAAAATGTTGTCAACTTTGAGAATAGATCTGTAAATGTTATAATTTCCTGAGTATTTTTTTTCTAGGAAAAAAACCCTGAAGCAGTCCAATACTCTGACACGAAAGAGAAATTTGTTTTCAGACTAAAAGAATGTGAGAAACATAGGTAGCAGCATGAGAATACAAGTTTCCTACCTTTTATTCACCTAGATTGAGACTAACTTTGGATCACTCATCTTACTAGGAATTTCCTAGTAAAAGGGAGAATGGCGGTTGAGCAGTCCCTGAGATTGTAACAGTTCTTTTGGCAATGTGTGAAGTACAGATGGTATCAAAGATATGCCAATAACTGGGCAAGCAGGAACTTCCAATAAAATCTCTTGTAGTGCATGTTATACTCTGTGAATCAAAGTGACAGGGGAAACCCTGGGTATCTGGCATTTTTATTTTATGTGTAGTTGGTTTAACTACCTTATATGCAAGCGCACCCCTCAGGCAAAAGTCTGCACTCCAGACGTATTTGTCCCAGGTAGAAGGTACCTCTAACCAAATGGATTCATAGTCTCCAGAGAAGAAAGTCAGCATCAGAAACACAGAAATTACTTCCATCTGATCTACCTTCCAGTGACAGAACTATAAAAAAGAGTTTCCTCAAGTGTTCCTTTGAGCTCCTTCCAGCTCATCATTGCATTCAATGACCAAAAAGAAATGATTTTAGGAACGTTATAGCCTATTCCTGCTTATGAATGTTGCTCAGAGATTTTAAACCACAGACAAGCCACACTAAGGGTTCAAGTAGAAACCATCAATGTACTTATAAGGGTATCACCATTTTCCATATAATTAAGCTTATTTTTCTCAAACTGGACGTTGGAATGCACACTGCTGATGAGATCATTTACTGACAGAAAACCAGCGCATAAGGTTTAGACACTGAAGTGGCATCTTCATGTTGCTGTATCTGTTTTAATTAGCTTTACTTTTCATGTAGGGTAACTAAAGCATTAAGGAGTCAGCCACACAGATAAGCAACAAACTGTTTTTCAAATAGCTCCATGAAATGAGCAAGAATAAAGCTTGAAGAGTGTTATATTTACCTCTGTAGCTCCCAGGGCACTTTTAAGAACACTGGGTCAGGTACACTGAGACACTGAGAAAATGTGCAATTTCTTTCCCACTGAGCTGTCAAGGCATTCATGCTGTGAATAGCTAACACCCTTCTTTGACAACCAGGCAAATATTTCTATTTTCTGCCATTCTAGTCATGAAGTATCTCAGCGTTGTCTCAGTTGATTTAGTGCCAATTCAAGTCAGACTATAGATGTCTGAGCTAGTAACCGGACCAAATATTCCTGATGAAGCCTTGTCACAAACTCATAGACTGCTGCTTAATACATTTCCAAATAGTTAGATAGTAAAAAAGGTTGTAAAGCTGAAAAGGCAGCAGAGAAGCATAACACACATTCACTGAACTGCCAGAATGGAGATTTAAGTAGTGCATACAAGTCAAATATGCCGCTGCTTCTATTTATTATTAACATACCTTTAAAAAAAAACAACCACCCTTAAACTTTTAAAAGACTATTCAATTCCTTAAAATCAATTCTTTATTTCCCATACTTTGAAAATACATGTATTTAGAGAAGCATAATTGATAACCAAGTCTATCCAGGTAGAACTGAGACAAAGCTAAATGAACACATCCTGTTCAAGTGGTAATTGTGCAAAGATACCACAAACATTATTTTTTCTTAAATCTTTTCAAATATAAATTTCTGATTACATTGCACTTGCACCTATTGACCAGAAGTTTCCATTACCAGTCCCATGAAAGTGGAAGATAGAATGAAGGGAAAAATCCTTCTTTTAGTGGGGACAGATCCCATGGAACCTGCTCAGAAACCACTGGATTAGTACTTCACAGCTTTTTTTTTTTTTTTCCCATGGGATAAGAATAAGCAGACAGGAATAACGGTTCAGTGTATGAACACACAAATACAAAAAACCAACAAAATAAATTATTTAGAATGCAGACTTTGTGCCAAGAGTTTAGAGTTCGAGATTGGATTCCATACTTGGACCCATACTGCGTTACACAGTGTTACTCCGTGTTTCTGTCTCAGGCAGGATTTGGTTTAGTGTTTAACTCCCATACTTAGAATCTACAGAAAATTAAAATATCCATTAACTGAACATGCCTGGAACAGTACTTACCAATACTGGCATAACCAGGTGTGGATGGATCTCCTCCGCTGTTCAAGGAAACCATAAAAGCTTTATCAGCAAGATCTGTAGTCTTTGGTAAGTCACAAGGATCAACGTAAAGAAGAACACCGCCAAACCCTGCATCTTCTAACAGAGAAAGCTGAGGGAGTAAAACAAGATAGGTGACTATTAACAAAAATGATATCAGAACACATTATTTATTCTAATTACTGTTGAGATAGAAGCTTTATCATCAGGTTCTCACCATACTATGCTATGTACAAACAGAATACAGACAGGTGCAGTTCCAAACTGCTTGTAATATAAATAGAGCAGCTATTCTTTGAAAAGACAAAATCAAAATGCCAAAAAACTAAAGTCATGTTTCCCAATTCATGTCAAAAGCTACTTTCAGGCCCTAATGAACATCACAGCTTGAGTTGGTAATTGTAATTGGCCTTTCTAAAAACCTATAGATTTATAGATTAGGCAGCAGCCTACAGATCCATTTTGACTGAAAGACCTCAGGTTTTCCCTTTCATAGAGAACTGAAAAATAAGGGGATTTTATTCTGAATCAGATGAAAGCAAACTGTAATGTGGTACATATTCCCAGGAAATGAGATGACCTTCCTGTGTAATGCTCTGCATATTTGGAATTGACTGAAGACTACAACAATGACACAAAACTATATTAATTTTCCAGACAGAAGTAATTCTGATATTTAAGGATTATCTTACTATTCACTATGCTTTACTGATGACTTTCCAAATGGCTGCAAATGGTCTGAGGAATGACTCCAAGTATAAGACGTTTCTGGACTACACAACTCTGATTCTGTAGGAACGCGAGAACTTGTTACTACTATACCTTCGTTTCTCAGTTCCACTGTCCTTCTCCTTCTGTCTTTTAGAGCCTTCATTTTTCTCTGTTTATATACACATATTTTCAATTTATCTCCTAGCTGCTGGTTTTAAGAAATGTTTATGTGTAGTTCCTTGTGGCTTTACAAGTATGTAAATTACATGAATATACGGCAATCAGTTTAAGCCTCAAAAGCGTTTATTGACATCTGCTTTTCTTGAAAGTTAAAAACAGAAAAAAATGTATAAAAATAGCAGCCCGCTATTTGCCCTTTCTATAAGTAAACACATCTAATACTGATTCACAATTTTTTTGACAATAGTCTGAATTCAGATAAACAGATGCAAGTGAACCTGTGAATCACCTGTGTAATCCTACATATCTTATTCAAACAAGCAATCCCTAGATGAAAAGGGATATTCTCTGAGAGAACTCTATTCAGATGAATATGACTGTGCAGAGTGAGAACATAAGTGACTAGCACAGATGTTTAAAAATTTAAAAGGTTAAAGATGTATTACAGACCTTAAAGGTAATGCAGGAATAAATGGTAGGTTTATTATTGTAATGTTCTGTTTCCAATTCATGTTCATATTCAGATATTCAGCCAGGATTTGATTGCACAATAAAAGGGTGGGGACACTACAGGAGAAGCAGGATGCATCGTAACTAAATGATGTGACAGCCAGCATTTAAAATAACTATTGTCTTTTATTTTCCTGCATCCATATCCAGTATCTTTTTATTCATCTCTAGTCTTATTTAATAGCATAGGAGACAGGAAACACACATTGTGTTTTTTTGTTTTTTTTTTGAAGAGAGTTTTAAAAACTTTGTACTTAACAAAAATCACTATTAAATTCCTCTGTTTCACTGAGAGAAGGTAACTACACAGTTGTTATTCACGAAGTGCAGCAACCACTGCTGCCATGGCTACAATCTCTAGTAAGAAGTTGTGTTGTACATGTGAAATTATAAAACAGCTTTCAGATTTCAGCTATAATTGCTGCTTCTTAACTTTCCAATGGTGACATCACAACTATGCCAACAATAAATGAGCATTGTTGCTTCCATTTTAATCTTAAATAAGTCAACACCTTAACAGCCATAAAGTGCCCTAGCACAAAGAATCTGAGGAAGGTACTGAATACTTTTTTACGTGGCTAAAGACTGTAGATTAAGTCCTTCAAGTAAACTGGCACACACCTATTCAAATAAACATATTCTCTTAGACTGTAAAACCAACCAACAGCAGAATCTGCTCCTTATGGTTTTGGGCGTATGCCGCCTCCTTCCTCTCTCAAAGCCACAAAGGTCTCAGAATAAAATGGGAACAGCAGAACCCTTCACAGGAAAACAGATGCTGGTGCCTACTGTTAACCCTTTTGTTGTTTACAGCTGCTTAAATCCTCAGTTTTTAGAGTCACTTAAAAAAAACAGTAACTCTTTCAATCCAGTATATTAAATCACCCCATAAAACATTCTGGACTCAGTTTAATCTAATATGAAACACTTGTTGCTTTATCAAAGGCTCTGTCACGTAACTGGGGACAGATTAGCCTTGTGAACTCTATACACCATAAGGCACCATTAAATTGCCTTTGAGAGATGATGTAGCTGAAGCAGTGAAAAGACACATCTTGATTTTAAATAGTGACTAGTGATTTTGGAAGCCTTTATTTTACTCAGGGAGGTTCTTATATCTTAAGGTAGTGCCTGAATGTAAAGTGCAATAACTGTAACATCAATAGCTTCAGATACATTAAGAGGGTACCCTAATAATACATTCAAGTTTCTGGACAAGAGAGCAAGATAACTGATCTGGAAGGGTAAACAAAACCAATTCTTTATACAGGCAGATTGCAATAGTCTGAAGAACTTGGTTTTGCTCTAACAGGAAAACTCAAAGATACTTCTCCATTATAACTGCACCATCTCTGAATGTTGCAGAGGAAATGGTTATCTTTTGTATTGGCACACAGGTAATAGAGACCAGGTCTGTACTCTACATTTGAACCAAACTGTTTGGCTTTGGCAACAAACCTGCTGGCAGATAGGTATTAGGTCGAAAATAAGGAAGTTGAGCATGACTCCAGTGGAAAAAAGAAGCAACAAGAAGCAGAGACCACTGCCTCTCACTTTAATGTGTTTTATCTCACCTGAGGCTCGTGTGTGCCTGAATGAATGCTTCATTAGGGGGATGTCTAGAACTGTCTAGACAGTTCTCCATCTTTGTGAAACCTTGCTGCAATCAATCATGGTGTTATATGTGCAGACAGCTACAGTCTCAGCGTGGTGGTTTGTCTTCCCTTCTCTCTCCTGGTGAAGGTCATCCCTTCTCTCTCCCCTCAAGTAGTAATGGCTACGCTTTATAAGGTATAATACCAGCCCCGTTACTGGTAAGTATTGCCTCTGTAAGACTTCTTTAGTCTGCTTTCTATGCTCGTCCATTTACGTGTCTTGATCCACAGTAATGATTGAACCACTGATTAGTTGGCAGAGAAGACTTATTTCACAGGAGGAAATATCTCAGTATATTCCTGCAAGTTTAATGAAAATGGGACACTGAGTAAACAAGAGGCAGATCCTGCTAACACACCACACTGAGAAGGCATTAATAAAATCTGGAGAGCTTACCCCTTAACGGAAGGGGGAAAAAACATATAAGAAATCACAAGAGAGAGACTGACAGATGGAAAAGAATATAGAAACTTGGACTGCAAATTAGACACCACAAAAACTAATTTCAAGAAACAAAGCTCTGAAAAAACTGTTCGCTAACCCATGAAACAACCTGTTAATTTATTCAATGATACATTATGCAGGATAATGCAGTTAAGTGTAGGACATCTTGGCTTACAATTCTATATAATAAGTGACTGTCATCATGGAAGGTTCTGTTCTTACTCAAAACAAGTAGCACTAACACTGTGCCTGGAAAAGTTACTTTAAAACACAGCAACTTTCAAATGCGTTTCACCATTAGTATATACATCAACTAGAGTTTTTCAGCATGTGATAAATCAAACTCTAGTGCTGGAAAAAAAATGAACCAGATGTCTTCATTTTCCTATAGATTCCCATCTGTTACATTTTATTCTCAATATTAGGTTCAATATAAATCCAGTGACATGCTCTTATTAGATCCAATTCTGCTTTCAACTATATTACATAAGCTTTCAGGCTTTCAATCATTACACAATGGTTAAGATGTATCAGTAAATAAAACAATATAAATGAGCTGCACAATGGTATTTAAGATTTCTCTTTTATCTAGTTATCATGTATTTTCAATACTATGCTAGTATAATTTAAAAGTCTATATTTCAAAAAGACCTTTAGCACACCATGCTGTCTTAAGCCGGAAGTGCCTCAAAATGTAGTTCTCACCTTCAGAAGGCATTCACGTGCACATATTTCACAGTACTGAAAGTGCAAATCCTGGCTGTATGCTTACTCCTGTAAATAGATACTTATATTTATAGATAGTACTAGAACCTACTCACACATTTTTGAAGGCCTTTCTACTGTATCACCACAACATGCCAGAAAGAGGCTCCTGTGTTAATCAGAATCAAATTGTGCCATACGCTAGGAGCTTCTGATTGATGTCAGTACCATGAAGATTATATACCCAACCTCTGTGAATTTATTTATATGAAAACCTTGACGTTTCAGTCACAACTGAAAGTCACAATAATTAAAAAGGAACCGAGAGGCTCTGGACAGGGGCACCTTTGGTATACCAAGGCACTAAAGCTTTAAGTGGTAAATTAAACAAGCATTTCTCTTCTTTATTAACTCTTATCACCAATTTTGCAAAATTACAGACATGATACTTTATGCGTCTGCATTATTGTAAATCACATCACAGTTCGTTAGACAATAGAAGCCTTTACGTGTCAGCTACTGACAGTACAGCATTCATATTGGATCATGTCATTATTCTAGCATATGACCTCTTCCATATAACTTCAGTCTTCCTCTTCCTAAAGCCAGATTCACAGTCGTACTGTTTATTACAGTTTCACTCAGGTGCTAACACAGTAAAATGTGGACATAATGCATTCATAAAATAAAAATTTGATGGATATTGCTGCTTATATGTATTTGCCTGTATATAATTGTCATCCCCTTTTCTCTGCCCCTTATAGGTAATCCACACAAAAATGCATGCAGAATTTTATATTCAGTCATAATACATATGGATCATTGAAACAAACAAAACATTTTAAAGAAGAAAAAATATTTAGTAAAGCAAGCAATATATACACTAATATTTCAGAGGAAGAAAGACAATATCCCAAATATAAAAAAAATAGATATATGTACCTCTTACCTATGACTTTCTGTTTAAAAATCATACATATTCACAAAAAATTGTAAAAGCTGTATCTCCTATTGTCATCACACTTCAGTGCAATGATCAGCATTAATTAGACAAATAACACTAACCAGTTTTTAACTACTGCATTTTTCAATTCGTAGTGCAACGTGCAGAAGACATGGTTCATTATTCTGAGACACAGCTTTACTAGCTGGACAGGCTGCAAGTTATTAATTACTCTTTTCTACTGAAGTTCCAATTAAAATCATGACGCTCTGTAAGGAACTCCCATCTCATTTTACTAATTGGCAGTACGCAAAATTACCAAGCAAGGGGAAAGTGCCATTTAAACTGTTGGAAGACCTCACTGACAAAACATCTTTTTATTTCTGAAACAGATTGCTTGAGTAGAAAAGTAAGACTTTGCATACTGCAGATTTAATTAGATGACACTGTCCTCTCAGTTACCTACTATAATACAGTGTACTTGGAAGATACAGTGGTACCACAAACACGACTCAAGGCAGAAAAACCCCACCTCGATACACACATCTATATTTTTATACAATTCTTTCAAATTGCACATTTCTAAACAAGTAGGTGGCAAAGGTCCATTTTGGCTTCAGCTTAATTTTTTAATACTGCACTTAATGTTTAATGATGCTTCTACATTTCCCATCACAGAGATCTAGGGACAGTTTTCAAAAGAAGAATTTTGCGGCTAAATACTATCTGAAGAGGTTTTGGCTTTTGCTGAACAATCCTCAAGGTGCTGTGTTAAGATAGTAGAAGATATGGAGGACATAGCCAGTTTAACCACATGGCGATGATGAAAAGAAACACATCTTTCCTATTCAGCTCAAACACTGTCCTTGTCTAAGGAATGACACTATTGCTATAGTGAACAAAAAGGACTGGGAAAAAGATTACGCTGCATAAAACTTCAAAAAGCTAGAAATGCAGCCAATGGTGATCTCGTAAATGACAGGCTATTCCCATAAGGGTTTTAGAAGGTGGAAAACATATTACACTGGAATTAAACTAACTATTTCTGTCTTGCAGTGCCATATATGTGAACACCACAAAAATCAAATACTGGCTTTACATCATAGCAAGACCTTAAAACATTGTTGCACTTACTATCAGAGAAATGATAACACAAAGTGCATTTATTTGTGGAAAGGGTCTGACATGCACACCTAAGATTTTTTCAAGACATTTTTATTAATCACTTTCCAAATTTAAACTGTCATTCACAATTTTCAATTTTCAGAATTTTATCCATTTTATATCTAAAAATGATTTCTAAGGAGAGATTTCCCACTTGTATTTCCTGGATGTCCTACAGAATGTGGGAGGAAAAGCAGGAGGAAAGGGGAAGAAACCTTAGAAAGTGAATCATAAAAAACCTGCATCTGAGTGATGGGGCTGTATGGCAGTGAGGAGTAAGAGCTACTTCGTATATAGATTTACCATCGGTTGTATTTTTAACCGCATTCTTCTGTCACATAAGTGCTATTCAAGGGCTGTAGACTTTTAAATTAGAGCTAAACACAAGGAAACTGATTTGTGAAGATTCACAAACATCAGCTTTTACAAGTAAAAGAATAAGGTAAGGTTTTTTTTCCTTATTGTGACTATCTTAAAAAGAAACTACTGGAGGGGAAGCAAGATAGGCTTCAATGCTCCCAGCCCATCAGTTTGGAGTAATATTAAATCTCCATACTAGTTTTTGTGCTACATGTGGCCATGAGGAGTCCTTGGAACCCTTCAGCCCCACTACAAGTGCTCTTGCAGCAGGAGGAGGAACTAAGCTGTCATGCAATGAAATGTACATACCCAGCCTTCCCACAGACATCTCTCATATACCAGTTATCCATTGCCATATGTAAACTGACGCTTTTCATTCTCTGAGGCAAACAACCAACCAAAAACCCCCAAACACAACAACATGTTCTCACATGTCTCACATGTTCTAGTGTTCTAGTGATGTTGGCCTGAATCCCTGCTGGAAATCATTCCCCACAGCTAGGGATGCCGTCTGTGACAGAGCCACCTTTAAATTTCCTATGAGCTATGCTATATTCAATAGTCACAGAACAGCCACCTTGTCTAGAGTACCTGCATTTTGTAAAGAAGGCCAGCAATGCTGTCTGAACATGGATAAGGTGGCATACAGCCACAAAAGAGAAAGGAAAGCAAATGCAAGCCAGGCAGTCAGCACTGGGAATTACAGTACACAGCAGCTTATATAGCACAAAGCTGACAGAAACTCACCCCAACAAAAGGAATAAAGTGCTGAATAAATCAGAGCTACCATAAATTGGCAGAACGCAAACTGGATCAAGAGTTTCCAAGCACTCATGTATAATGCTGAATCACAATTCAGCCTGTTGTCTACTAGTTTGACTGGAAACCTAGGCACTAGCCTCTGGACAGCTGTAGTAGTTGAGGAAAAACCCTCTTGAGACTTTTTCTGCCCACCATCTCTAAACCAAAAAGCAGTTTGGTTTAATCCTGTAATCCCTGCACAGCAAAATTTATAACGTCATGGTCCTGAATGTGGTATTAAGCTTGTAAGAACTGAACGTTTTGTCCCATATTTTTCCTGTTTGCTGTCTGCTCATCTTCTATACAGTTTTATCAAAGAAAAGTAATTTGTTACACATCAGCAGTTTTTAAAAATGGAATTTTTCACAATAGGGTACTTGGACAATTAAACATAAGCCAGATATACTGCCAGTTCTCTGCACTACATTTTAGGAACTTTTAATACAAATTGAGTGCATATTTTATTGCCAGATCTTGCTTACCACTGCTAAGAAATTCACAACGTTCAATCTAATTAAAAATGAAATTGAACTACAATTCCCTAGAAACAAGGGCTGATTGGACTCAATAAGCTTTACTTAATTTATTTCAGAAACAAAATAATTGAATTGCTTACAGTCCAGAAAAAAAATGCTTCATTATTTGATGAGTATATAATACAAAGCCTTTCATATTGTTATTGCATTCCTACATCTTCAGGAAATACCACTCACCTTTAAATAAGCATGTAGAGGAGCACTGTGTGTATAAGTATCATTAAATATTCAGTAAACATTAAAAAGAAGAAACAAACAGACTGGATGAATGTCCAGATGAGCAAAGTCCAAAAAGCCAATAGCATTTCATTGTTCATACTGAAACTGTTGTTTCTGATTATGTTTATGGTTATTTCAGTCTATGTTTAGACTCCATTATAGAGAGAATAGTGCTGAAGATTTGTCATACAAAAAACAATTACACAAAGATATAATTATAATCTTGGTAAATCATCAGGAAAAAAAACTGATTAGACCCTTAGTTATACTTTACGCATTCTACCAAACTTTCAATCGAAAATCCACCAAACAGCCAATACAGTCACAGGTCTGAGTCAAATCTGCCAATTTCCTCTTACTTTTTTTTTTTTTTTCATTATGCGTTTGTTTTCCTACACCAGAAAGATGAGGTAATGTCAGCAGATGTAATTTACAAATACCGTTCCCAGCACTGGGCAGGTCTCATACAGAAAGCCATGGTGTCAGCTTTACATCACCGTCCTCTACCTCAGGGCACAAAAACCACAGGAGGTTTTCTCTGGTGAGTAGGCTGCAATTTCACTGCTCCGGCAGCCCGACTGTTCCCCACAATCATTTAGGGCACCCTGTCCCTACTTCAGGGAGGTCTCAGATGCCTGCAGTCCGTTTCTCCTCACCTCTCGAGCCTAGCAGCAAGCCCCCAGCCAGGAGACACCCCGACCACGAAACAGCTTACGGCAGACCAACTTTTACTATCTGCTTGGTTGCATAATACTGTACCTGGCTTCACTTCAGATCTCTTGCAGTGGTACTGCTGAACCTCCCAGTGGCTCACACTCAGGGCAGGACGTGCGGAAGACCATTGCTTCCTTTGCACTTCGCCATACTGGGTTTCCACAAGGAAAACAAACACATTCAGAAAACAAAACCTTCCCAATGCCACCTCCAGCTCCGCAGAGCGCTGTGGCACCTTACTATGGCAGATACGGTTTGGTTTGCACCGAATGAGCCGCCCTTGCCCTGCGGGTTTGCCAGGAGGCAGCCCACAGCCAGCGGCGGTTCCCGCCCGCACACGCCCCAGTGCCCCTCACAGGTGGACGGGCCCCACCTCCCCTTCTGGAAGCTTCTGGGTTGCCAGGCAGATTAGCTGGGGCAGCGCGTGTGGCCAGGCTCGGCCAATCCCGCTCCTGCTGGGGGCAGGGTGTTTCCTGATTGGTGCACCCAAACCCACGAGCGCCTGCTCCTCCTGGCCTGGGCCCGTGGCCACAGGGGCCTTCCCTCAGACCAGGGCCGCCATTATTCTTGGTTTAGGAAAAGATATTTAGCCTGTGGTATTTCTTCTCTCCTTGTTTTCTGCTAACGACATCAGTAACCACACACTAACTCACTGCTGTTAAACAGGGAGAGGTTAGACTGCAGTATCCTAAGCCTCATAACGAGTAGATGAGCAGGCTCCCGCCCTGCGTCAATACAGAGGACAGGAGCTGAACTCCCATCGGATGCGGCAGCAGCTCCTATTTTTAGCTCTTTAGTTACAAATTGAACCCTGAAGTGTCATCCAAAAGAGCAGTGCTTACATTCACGAGTGGTAATAATTTACACTCGGTAAATAGTACCACAAATAAAGTGCAAATAGGTGTATTAAAGAGATTTTACCTGTCAGTACAGTAAGAGCTATTAAATATATAATGTGTCAACTTAAAATTATTGCTGCCTGTCCACTTAACCTTTACCTCCCACCCCAGATGAACTGGCATTTTTCATTTTGTAGAATTCTCCATTCTTTAAGGAACAGATATTTGAGAAAAATCTCCATCACAATTCCCGTGTTTTGCCCTCAAAATATACTGCCAGCTATTCAAACTGAGACTGACCTACAGAGAGTTAGTGAAGCCACTGTGGGTGGCAGTGGGGGACATATGCTCACGTTGGTGTTTTTCCCAGTGGCGAGCTGGGAAAAACTGGCATAGACTGGGGCTGTAACGCATTGCCAGTGGATTGGTATCTGCATCACAGAACAGTCACATTAAAAACTGGTAACCCGACAGCATGCAGGAAAATTTAAAGATTAAGAACACATAAATTAGAATTTTGTTTTCCTGAAGTTATTTATTCATTGGTCACAGATACATTCAACTGAAGTCACAAACCAGACACTTGCCTAAATCTCAGTTTTGGCATACTCTGATTAAGTAACTGAGTTATCCTCACACTCTGACATTTACAAGTCAAGTTTTTTGTTAAATTCAAGGCCATACTCACAACAAAAACTAAAGACTAGAATGAGGCTGCGTTAGAAAAAAATGAAAATAAAAAATGCTGAAGTCTATTACCTAAGCGCTGCCAGCAATCAACCATCAGTGAGTACACATCAGGCTTGTTTTCCCACTTTCAAGCTACGGAGTTGAGTACTCTTTATTTCTTAGTTATATGCAGTACAAATCAGTAACACAGGTATGTTTTTTCAGGTGAAGGGAGAAGCAGGCCTTCTGACAGGGAGGGAATGCTACGTCTGAGTTTACATTGTGAGCATCAGCCTTCTGAAGTCATCCAGATTACCACAGCCACTGTCCTCTGCCCATAAGGGAAACCCCTATTACTAAGTAGTGGTGTAAGTCTTCTAGCGAGAGTATAGGAGAGGACAGCAACTTGTAACTTAGCCTCAGGAAAGGGATCCTCAAATTCTTATGCTGTATCTGCTATGGGAAGTGGCAGGTGGGTTGGAAGACTGAGGAATTAATACAAGATGTACCACATCGTTACACATAGTTAACAGCAGAGGTCTGTGTGTTGCATACACCTAAAAGCCAGGAATGTGTCCTCTTTTGTGCATTTGATTTACCTTAGCTGTTTGTTACAACCGCTCCTGGGGATTCTGGGCATCATTAATATTATTCACTCAACCTCTGCATTAATTCCACATAATCACCTGCATTTATGAATGGTTTCCACAAACAATTCTCCAAACAAGGTAGGCTTTGGACATTTAATGGCCCCAGACCACCAACCAAAGCAAAAGTACAAACAAAAAATGCAGACAACAACGTAGAAAAATATTATGCTGCTTCTAAAATTACCAGTTAAATAATCAGCAAGACTAAGGAAGTATATAAGCAGAGAGAAAGGGAAATACTTACTTGCAAAACCCCCACATATTGTACATCATATACAACGTAAACTCGTAATCTTTAGTTCTCTCAACAATCTTTTCTCCACTTAGATGTAGCCCGTATTCGGGATATCCTTGGGGTACCTTGAGTATATATTTTCCAGTATCAACACTGAAAGTTAGTAATGTTGAAATGCAAACAGCTCAAGTCATCCTACCATCTCCAAGACAACAGTAGGATTATGACTTTACTAGCTTCCTGAGTGTAGATGTTATATTCTATCTATCAAGGTATTAGCAGATGTTCTCACAACCCACATAACAATTGGTCATAGATTTTTAATTAAGGTCCATTTGCTGCCTCAAGTAATTGCTACTCAGGATGTCTGTTAGATTGTTAAAATACAACTGCCTTCATTAGACCTGTGCAAAAAAAAAAATCCTTGTCACTTATTTTATTATTCTTGCAACCATTATCTTGGAAGATTCTATGAAAAGCTAGTCTATTTCTTTTAAAGTACAAAACATGTTCTCTGCTCAACTCTTTTCTGGGCTATTACATTGTATCCAGGTTTCATGCCTTTGAAATAAAGCCTTGAACATAATATAACAGTCTCTTTAGATGTTGTGTAACGTTGTTATGTATTTTTAAATTTACATTTGGTTAATTTTATGTTTCTAAGTGGAACATATAATGATATAAAGTATGCTGTATGTAAGCCTCAGGCATATCTATATATCAACTAGGAAAACTGCATATTATTAATTGGTTGATGAATATTTTACTTTCCTTTATGGAAAACAGCAGTGTTTAACTACTTGGTTAGCATGCCTTTAAGTAAATCAATACTAGGAATGAACTTATTTATCTTCCTTATTAGAAAAACAGTCACAAACCAGGAATGATAAAAGAAATGATCATAAAGAATGTGCCCTAGTGTATAAAGTTATTTCAAAAACTATAAATATTTAAGAAGTTATTAAACACCTTAGCAATACAAGTTCTTTATAAATTATCCACACTAATTTCCACTCCTAAGCTCCCCTAGAAACCCCAAAATTTGGCTCTTTTCCATTTTGTTTCATGACTTGACATTTCAGCAACTGGAATTTTTTTTCCACAAGACCTTATTCATGAACACAAAACATATCATGAGCATATCTTTCTTATTGAACATCAGGGTCTATAGCAGAATATGTAATAAAGCGAAGTACCACTTTATGTATAACTCGGGTACAGCAAAACTGCAGGAAATCACAAAAGATACATCAGCTGAAAAAGTCAACATTTCCAGGTTTTGTTTCTTCCTAGGTCCTTTCTTTTTCACTGCTTTTCACTCAGCACATGAGTAAAACAGAGCTTTGGCTCCTCCTGTGACCTACTAAATAGCCCGTTTCACCAAAATCAAACAGTAGAAAGAGCTTATGTGAAGGAGGTCCAAGGTTGAAGTACTTTATGAGAACAGGGATGGCAGTTGTATTAGTTTGGCAGTCACAAAGCACTATGAAGTCATTCATTCACCATCAGTTAAAAAAAAAAAGAAACTAAGTAAAAAAAAAAAAGAAAAACCAATCCCCAAACCAACAACCCCCATCTCTTCTTCAATAACACTCATATACAATTAGTTCCAAAACATCAATCCAAAATTATGCCCTTGTCTTATCATAAAAAAAAAATGGAATAAAAATATAAAATGTGAAAAATATGTCCAACTTACTGTCATAAAGATTTTTTTATGCAGTGATTAGGAAAGGAAGACCCCAATATCAAAACAAGGTCATACAAAAGGTGGTTAAGAAAGACCAGCTAGTAACACTATTGCTCCCTGTCACTCTTCTCCTCGGCTAAGTCATGGACACCAGCCACAGTAAAGTCATCTTTGCCCTTCTCTGACAATTTTTCGGGAAAGGCAAAGAAAGACCAGAAGAAAATATCTTTCCAAACCTTGTATGTTAAAAACAAATACAATTCCCCCTCTGATGGCCCCAGTGAAAAGATTTAGTGCCACTTACAGCTCCTAGAACTCCACTGAACTCACTTCTAAATGGCATAAACATAGAATACTGTAGTTCGAAGATGAATGAAAAAGAAATACAATGAAACCCATGATCAATCAGTCTCTGTTACACCACTGTTTTCTCTTGAGACGGAACTTTCAGTAAAAGTCTTTAAAGCATACACAACTTTACTCTGGAAAAAAAAAAAAAACAAAACAAAACCCAAAACCCCAAAAAACTCAAATAAAAGCTGGAGCAGAACACAATATTACGCTGCAAGGCCATGCAATGAATGAATGGTTTGACAGACAAATGAAGACATTCATATCCCCTGGTGTTTAGCACAGCATAGGAATCTACAGAAAATGAGGGAATACTTCCAAGTTCAGAGAAGAATTTTCTCTTGCAATGTCTTTGCAATCGAGGAAAGAAGTGAAAACAGCATAAACAGAAATTTCTGTTCTCGCTCATTAATTCCTTTTCTCTGGCGACAGATTGGCAGTGATGACTAATCTTGGTACTTACCATTGCTCGTAACTGGTCAAAAAGGTGAAAAGAAAGCCAGCTCAGGGTTACACAGCAAGTTTGCTTTTGCATCACTTACTAATGGAAAATGCAACTACATCCATTATATTCAGAATATTAATAGTTACTGAAATAATTGTGCCTAAGTGCATTTAATTGCACCAGCTTTACACCAACGTAACACCCTCTATTTCAGTAAACTTCAACTGGTAAGAAAGCGAAAGAGTCAGGCTTTGTAACCTTCTACGTGTAGTGAACCAAATTATCTCAGGAAATGGAAAAATGTTTAATATACATATAAACGTTATGATTCTTTGTGATAGTAAATGCTAAAGATTAATCCTAAAATAGACAACGTACATAAAGAATAGTCAATTGTAGAAGCAGAGACACCTTAAACCAAGAAAAACAAATTAATTAATGCCCATCTTTCCAACAAGAGTCTATATGCCAGAAGAAACTGAATAGCTAAGTAGCTCTGTTAAGATACTTAAAGCAGGCTAACAGGGGGTTTAAAAACTAATTTACCTTTTGGGGTTTTTGCCAGCATCTACTAACCTGTCCTTTCAGACAAGTTTTCTGAAGAGAAGGGTCTGTTTATGTGGCATTCCATGAAGATACTCAGTTTAGAAGGCAGCTTTGACAGTAAAAACCTTCTCTTACATAGCTGAGCTCTTCGCACCCCATAAAATAAACTTTGATTATTAGAAAATAACCTAAGACTTTGAAGTCTGCCTTAGAAACATTTATATGTTTCAGCTCACAGTCATTGATGTTACCATCCACGATCTTCTCTGGATTTGAGTACAAATATTTGTGTAACTTCTGAGTACTCCCATCTCTGTAAAATCTTTCTTTCAGAAGCTGTGTCAACAAGTTGGTGACAGAAAACACACTGTAAAACAGGGCACTAAGTCAACAGGTTCTTACTGGTTTCTAGAAAAGTGGATATGCACAACCTATTAGAATGAACTGACTATTTTACCCCAGCTGGAGAAAGAACTTTTATGCAAATAGGTCTGCCTTCCAACAATAAGCCCAAATTCTTCTATTTTTTTGTCTCGGTATTTTTTAAAACACTTACTGCTGTGTTTTTTTCTGAAGACCTGAGCAATTTTGATAGGGAACAAAATAGCTGTAATTTTCCAGATGGCACTGCTAAATAATGATCAGTCTTCTTGCATTAACCTATTTACTCGGCTAGCCCTTCCACAACAAAATGGTCAATAACGTTATTTTTATTTCTCTGTTACATGCAGCATTAACTGGGGGGGGGTGTGGGGGTAATATTTTTTAGGAGAAAAAAGGCGTTTCAACTTTTTTGTATGCTTTGAAATGTTTTGATTGTGAAACACAATGTTTCAAGAAAGATATTTTGAATCGCCGATCTCCTAGCAACCAGAAGGCAGCAGAGGTACACACTTGAGATCAGGTGACAATACAAAGTCCAAGAAATCCTCTCAAGCCATTTGCTCAATTACACTCACACTTCTGAACTTGCAAATCTGTGATAGATGTGGTTCTCTCCAAAGGGTCTCACTCAGCCCCACTTTTGAGAGAGATGCGAAAAGAAGAGATGAAGCTTTCTGGGGTCACACAGATAGCTGTGCAGACGGTGGGTGTGATCTGTGCTGATGCAATGCTAATAAGCAGATACTTGGAGCAATATAGAAACCCCTTTTTAATAACAGGATAACCCCTGTTGTATTTCCCTCCAGAAGGAGCAGATAAAGTACATATTAAAAGGGAAGAATTCCGAGAACATACTTGGGTTTTACTTAAAAAATATTTTTCCTATGACCTTTCCTTCATTTATTTCTATTCTTTAATATTGCTGAAGTTCTGGTATATTGCTTATTTATTCAGTGATTAATTTCCACAGCCATATGCTTTCTAGGTCTACATGCAGCTTGCGTTGTTCAACTTCATTTATAATACATAAATTTACTAATAAGTACAAGAGTTCTATTGAGACAGTAGTAAAATTCAAAGCCATATATTATCGCACTTGTATTACTGACATTATCACTTCACATAATCCTTCTTCGCCTAAATTTCATAAAGTAATAAGAATCATGTATTATCCATCAGCATAAAAATCCCAGATGGTTTTAGCTAGGAAATTGACGTATGTGGATTTTAAGATACAAGACATACAGCTTCGTACAAAAATAATTATTAGTAAACTCATTTCCAAAATGAAGGCGTACCATCTGTAATCACATTGACTGAAATGTTAGCATGGTACCATTCCAAAGACTTAAGTCTACACCAGAAGATACAAAAGGAAGCGTTGCTTCCTCTTTAAGGACAAAGACGCACATCTGCTTTTAAATAGGTTTGGTTTGGTTTATGAGTTGTTTTTTTTTTCAGAGGTGGTGTTTTTTGTTTGATTTTTTCTTCCTCTTGGAGTCCAGTTAGAGACTATAATAACAGCACTGTTAACGATGTCTTTTTCCCTAGCATTTACAACGATCTTCAGAGGCAAAATAAATCATCATATAACACACCTTGACCATGAGACACCAACTAGCCTAATTTCAGAAAAAAAAGCTTAAAATCTACTTGGGTGTTATTTAAGGAGCACAGACTTCTGAAGCGCTAGTTCTTATTACACTGTCTATTAATCTTGAGGCCAAGAGAAAAAGCTTATCTCTTCGTAAGATCCTTTCAGGGCGAAGACTGCTGGTTAGCATGCAGCTGGTACCCTCAGAATTGTATCGACTCGGGCCTGTTCATATGCAGGCTGAAGGGGGAACATTTTGTGGGTAGGTTGTTTTATCCATTTTTGTTTTGTAATAAGTGGTAAAGCATTACCAGAGTTTTAAATACCTACCTTCTAAAAATGTGCAATTCTACATCAAGAAATTGTAGGTATGTACATAGTGGAACTCATCACCACAAGATATTGTAAAGGTAGGTGTAAACAGGCTCAGAAGTGGAATATATAAATTCATGGAATAATCACAACGATAATTAAATCAGCCCAGACACATTCTCCACTCAGGAATTCACAACACAAATGACTGCTAGTTTTGGAGAAGGTATACCAAAGAAAGAAAACGACTTTGTACTCGCTTTGTAACTCATACACTTCCCCGAAGCATGAGCCACGTCAGGTAAGGATATCAGGCTGACAGAGGACATTTCTTGTGTTATGTTCTCATAGTAAATGATGGAGACTTTTTTTCTGGTCAATAAGAACTTCTTGACAGAAGACTTAAGCAGATGATCATTCTGGATGAGCGATTGTGCATGTCACCATGACAGTTTATGGTAACAACATTTCAACAGTAACAGTACTATGCTATGGCCATGACCTTATCATCATATGAGAGTTTTACCTAAACAAACACCAGACATGGCTTCTTTTGCTAAAGGGGACTTGTTCCTATCAAACATACTAAGCAACACTGTCCTGGTTTGAGCAACACAGGACTAATTTGTCTTCTAATACTTGGGAAGATTGCACTTTTAGAAGGCTCTAGTGTCTGAATTTGTGAAAATATTGACTTTGTAGCCAGCTATGGTGTGGGGGTTTCAAGGTCTCAGAGTTTTTGAGCTTGCCATGTGCAGGGATGAGGAGGAGTGAGACCCAGGCACTTGACCCGAGCTGGCCGACAGGATGATTTCATACCATCAACGTCACATTCAGTATAAATTAAAGTTTGCTGTGAAGTTTGCTCTCTCCCCTGATGGCTGCCATCCTGAGAACTTTGTGCCCCGCTGCCGGACCCCTGAGCCCTTCCCTTCCTCCCGAAGCCGCAGTGCTCGCAGTGTCCCACATTTGCTGTCCCCTGCCTGGAGTGCACAGCTTCCTACTGATAGAACGGGATAAGTATAATCTTTGCATATTCTGTTTTGGTATTGGTATCAATATTAGTTCTTTAGTGCTATTAATTTAATTATCTAATCTTAATCTATTAAATCTGTTTATACCTCAACTCCCAGGTTTCCTTGTTTTTGCCAATTCCCTTTCCCGGGTGGGGACGGGTCATCAGGTGATAGAATGATTGTCTAAATGACAATAAATTGTTACATGTTTCTCAAACTGTAACAAATACACTTAAATATGTTCTTTATATTAAATAAAGGGAGGTTTAATGTGTGTAAAGATAAGGCTGTGTTTCTATATTCTTCTGGAGCAAAAAAAGAATGCTAGAACCCTCACTGTATCAAGTTTCTCTCTTTAGTGAGAAACAAACTGTCATATTAACTATCAAACTAATTTTGGCATTAAAACATAGTTTTCCCCACAATTAAATAATGTACTCTAAGTTTTATTCTGCTTGTTTGCTAACCAGAAAAAGGGAGAAATAGGACATTTAAGCTATTCTTCCCCTGTTACCCCTGCTATCACCTAGCATTGAATAATTCTGCACTTTTAGTAGGTCAGAAGCAACGCTTATTTTCCAAAACTGTATGCCTTGAAACGATTTCATTTTCAAAGAAAATAAAGCACTTCGAGTGGGAACAATAGTCCTTGCAACGTTCAATGAATCTGTACAGCACTCACATCAAAATTCATCCGGGTCAGGTCTACTTGGAAACAATACTAATCAATAAATTACCATTTTAATAAAAATCTGGTTTAAATATACAAAGTATATTTGTGAGACCCACTTTACACTTGCAAACGGTACAAGCTTTCCAGAAAAAAGTACATGCAAAAATGTGCAGATGAAAACAAAACACTACAGGCACTTGCAAACAAATTATATTGTATATACAATGTTGCACACAAACTAAATTTCTGGGTATGATAGCCCACATGCATATTTTTAAATGCTAAGATCGCAGCCTCTCGTAATTAGCTAATTTCTGATGAATTGTATTACATTGAAAAGGAACAAAATGTAAATTAAATGCTCTGCAGTGAAAATTTTGTACTTTTAATCACACTCTGTATCACCGTTCCAAGCCCATTTTTTTTGTCTAGGGCAAAAGCCACCTTTTAAAGATGCTCCCCTTAATGCCATGTGCAAAACACTGTGTAAATACGATACTTACACTATTTCTTAGACTTTTCAAAACAAGAAAGATATGGGGTTGCTGCCACATGCAATTGTCATGCCAACAAAGGAGGCTAGGTCAGAATCCTCCTAATGCATTCCAAGTGTCTTCCCTTTCTCTCATTTTTATGGTTCCTGTACAGCACCTTACAGCGGCGACAACTTGCATTGCCAGGCACAGCAGGAGCCCATAAAGCCTGCATAAGCCTCAACATCTATCGGATATTGGACACAGCAGATCCAACGTATCACACATTTACGCATTGCTGACAGAACCTGGAATTAATATGGCACATGTGGTTACTGAGAGACAGCAATGTCTACAGCAGTCAGATGCACAGGACTAATTAATTTCTAATCTGTCATGAAGATTTCTTAAACCTGGTATCCAAGACTCACCTGAACTAGCAGATTCAAACTTGCTTTTTTCTCTTATACTCTATAATATGATAAAGAGGAATGGGACACGGTCAGGTGGTTAAGTAGATTAAATGTTATCGGTTTTCCTCTGAGATCACAGTAGGATGCCTGACTGAAATGAGTTGTCAGGTGAGTTCCCCAATGGGCATTTTATATCATAAAACCATCACATAGAAATGAATACTGATATAAAAGGCAATATAGTCAGTTCCCACTCTAGGGAAAGCCAAGATTGACTTAGAAGTGAAAGATATGCTTCCTTCTTATTGAAAGGGTGGTCTCTCTAGGTCACCTCAAGGTCACTTCTGAGGCTGCATGGTAAGAGTTCTTATCATGTCTGCATAACAACTTACAGGGGAAAAACATAAATAACAGGTTCGACTGTCAGTGCAGGTACTCCTCCAACCTACACAAAATGCAAATACTCTGTCCTCTACCTAAAATATTACCTGTATCTAGACATAACCGCGTGCTGTGCCGACAAATCTCAACCAATGCGCATACTATGAGTCTTTACAATTACAAGGCTATCATCAGAAACAACGGGGGGGTTTTGGTTTGTTTGGTTGTGGGTTTTTTTAAGCTGATGAAGAATCTGATTTTAAGAGACATTTCGAGTGTAAAAGTGATGTGAAATTTGGAACCATTAATGAAAAAACGTTACTAGTTATTTTATGGCATCCTAAGCCAATTTAGGAAAGTAGCCCCCACCAATTTTAACTTAAGGTTCCAGTGATGGGGATCATGCAATTTTCATTTCCTCTCCCAACAAACAACAGGAAGCTCAGGAATCTTTTTGTATGCAACATCTTTGATTGATCATTTGTATCAAAATAGCATCAAACCCGATGCTTTTTAATTAAAAAACAAGAAAAAGAGATCACCATGAGTGATCACAAATGCAACTTCAGTTATGGAAAAATTAATTGTTTTCAGAAAATTGCTTAGAATAAATTCTATACTACCCCCCAAAAAAAAACAATGAAAAACCACACAAAAAAAATCCCGAACACAAAACCCAAACCCACTTAAAAACATAAGAAAATAGTAGGATAACATATAAATTGAAGCCAGTTGCCTTTTACTTAGAACTAGATCTAGAGAAAACAGAAAAGGTAAGTTTAACTTTGTTGCGCCTGTTGTTCTCTGTGAATTATTCATTCAGATCTAAAGACAAAATGAAAATACCTGAGTTATACTGAAATGCACAATCTTTTCCTGTTAAGTGAAAATATGTTCGTTGTGGAAGAATTGCTTTCTGCACAGAAGGTTAGTTTAACATTTTGGCAATCGAAATGAAATATTCCGAGTGGCTATTGCTGTACTTTCAAAGAGGGTGCCAATAATGTTTGTAATGATGAACTTGGTGTTTTTCTTTTCAAATTCATGCACACATATCAAGAGGCCTAAATGGCTAAGAGTAAAATTTTGACTTTGGTGTTCCACAGTTTCTTCAGCATTATATAAAGAAAGAGAAAATGAAAAAACATAATGCTAAAATCCACCCCCCCGCCCCCCCCCACCAACAAAAACAAAACAAAACCAGAGATGACCTCCCAAAATCCTCAGGACAAGCAGTTATATATTTTATCCAGCTATGTCCCACAAAATCCAGCTACAGAAGATCTGGAAAGAGTGCATCAAATAACCCTAGCAAAAATAATAAAACACGTCCATAGGCTATAGAATGTAAAGTATAAAACCCAAGTTCCAGGGATGCCAGTGAAAAGGTTGGCCATCAGCATTCAGCAAGGCCACGTCTCTACTCAAAGTTCTGATACAATGCAAACTACAGGTGTATTTGAAAGGGCAGAATTCAGATTTTCATACATAAATCACAACTGCTGATTTTGTGAACCAGTTCCCACAGATGAGTCTCTAAAGTCATGCAGAACAAATGCAAATCAAACCAAGGTCTGGATCGGGCTGCAATTCCTAAACTGTAGGACCAGCTTCAAAGCTATTTCTATTCAGAGAACCCACTGGGTTACCGAATCTTTTTTTTTCTGAACTGTGTTAACTTAGCTGCATTTTAAAGGATAGATAACAAGNAAAAAAAAAAAAAAAAAAAAAAAAAAGAGCCAGAAGGCAGAAAAATCATTCTTCAGCGGAGTAATCTGTGACCTCCTGGTTTATCAAATAAAATGTTGATTCTAGGAATAGAACTATTTCCTTCTGTAGTCTCTTAAATAAAGTTTTACATACATACTTTGTTCAACAATAATGACTTTTGATACCTTTCAGATCAGTTCACAGACATGTAAATAAACGGATTGTTAAGAATTAATTACTGTGAAACAAGAAAAAAATACCTAAGAGCATGAAAAGGCCAGAGAGTAGTCATAAATTCTTTTAAATAAAATAATAAAGCAGTAACTGCTACAGACCATGCCATAAAAGTCAAACCCACGATAGAATGAGGGGAGTTCTTATAAAACACTTGTTGCCTGAAGAAAGACGACCTTTTCCTCCGGTCATGATTCCAGAAAATATAAAATAACCAGCACATACAGTACTGGTATGGGTTGTATTGCTTCCCCTAGTCCAGAGGCTGACACCTTCAAAGAGCCAGAAGGCAGAGATCTGTTCTAGAAGGATGAGACTTCAGATATTCACCCCTCATCTCTACTCAAAGCTCCCATACCTTCCACTTTCTTTTTCACCTTCTCAGCTGTTGTTGAAATCAAACATTATGTGCTGGAAACCCTAAATGAAAAAAAGGTTCAGATAATTTGTCTGTCAATGGCTCTTTTGTGAAGTCCAAGCTCAACTAATCTGAAGGGCCAGCTCAGTTAGCAGCTTGGGTAACAAAAAATGCCTTGAATTCCCTACATAAACAGCAGAAAAAGTGCCGGTACCACTTGCAGGAGTACGGCTACTGCATCTGCTGAAAGAGCAAATTCAAAAGGTTTAGATTTTATGACGGAAAGACAAAGTGCGTAAGTCTTTCCTATTGCCCTGCGTGGGAGAAGCTGATCAACTGTGTGGATTTGGGGCTCTGAGGTACAAACTGAGGCAACGGATTTCTTTGCTCAGCTCTGCGTCAGAACAATTGCCTCACAGCAAAGCCATTTCACTTGAATTTGCACCATTTATCAGGACATAGCGCTCAGACAGTAAATTGGATGATTGCATTTACTACTCACTTTTTAAGGGCTTGATGAAATAGAAAATTATGCTGGGGCTTCACACCTCTAAAATCTGACAAGAGCTTCAGAAGACCCCAGAATGAAATTTTTATGAGTCAGCCATACTCTATTTTTGAATGGAAGCCACTTAAGGTCTCACTCAATTTAAACCTATCGTACTAAAAGGAAGAGACCCGCTATAAAATGGTCAGCCCTTTCCCTCGGGAAATAGGGATTCATAATGGGAGCCGGAATAATTTTTCAACGGATGCATTTAATACATGTAGTGAATGTGCAATTAAACACCCAATTGAGTATATGAATATTTAGAATTATTCTCCCAAGAGAAAATTAAGTGTTCAGTGTTACTGAAGATAACAGGACGATGTACCCAGTCAAACAGCTAAGAAATTGGTGTTTGGCTCAGCAGGGGGACTTCAGGAACCTCGTATCAATCCAGAAGAGAAGGAGAGCATAGGAACTACAACTGGGAATACAAGCACGCCTGCGAAACAGCAATGACTTCTCAAAACATTCAGGGAAAATTCTGTGGCATCAGAAATGCAGAACAATCGATATCTACTTTTGCTCATTAACTTACATGTCCCCTCGTTTACTCTGCTAATAGCACATTTCTCCTTCCATTTAAAGAAATCCAGGGTTTTGTAATTGAGAAAGAAATGAGTAATAACCGAAAGTCCTTTTACTGATGCAACCAAAATGTTAATTACTTGAGAATATTGACAAGTTGTGCTACAATTATGCTTCCTTCCAGACAACAATCGCTTTTCTCCTACCCCACCCCTTGCATAGTCTTCTTACTGCTTGCAAGAGAGAATTGCTTTTCCCCATTTATACTGGATAAAGAAGAAATTCTCATTCTACTTTTATTTGCTGCAGTGCGCTTGACTAAAGGGATGAGAGAGCAAATTTTGTTCAACTATTTCATATTCATCTGGACAGATACGGATTGGATTTATAAGTGCACTGGTGTTGTTTCACTTTTAGGTGGTACAGGTCACAGTACATCATCCTTCAAATGCCAGATTAAGTACCAGGTAAACTGACACGCTCAGTTTAAATTATTCCGGGTAGTAACAGCTTTCTAGGAACCAAACAATAGAGCTCAGCAGGATCTGGTCCCAATCAGCAATACAAAACCACTCTTTTGACCATTTTTTTTTTTATTATCAATTATAGGTTTCTGAAGTCAGTATCATTTCTCAATTTTCTTTCCCATAGTACCTCACACAGAGGAGAAAAACCGTATCACAATTGGTACTTCCATTTTTTTTAAGCTATGTTTTAAACTAAGTGTACCAATAAAAATTTAAAATATGACTTCAGGACGAAGCATTAAGTGATACATCTGTGCAGAGAGACTTGTTGTTTTAACTCAGGTACGTGTACTCAGTGGGCCAGGGGTAGATTTCTTAGTCACCCCAACACAGAAAAGATTTATGATATCGAGGCAGGGTGTCTCCTGTTTCTCTAATTAGCGATTGGGGCTTGTACCTTCTGTTCAAAGGGACAAAAAAGCATTGTTAGGAGTCAAAGCAGGAGGAATATAAGTGAGGACTATGTCTACTAGTCTCTTAAATTTGATACACTTTCAGGTGAAGGAAGACCCATGGTCTTTCTTCAAAACAAATGTAAATTTTCTCAGTGACCACTAAAGAGCAAAATAGCTTGTGTATCATTCCAAGAATCACGAAATCAGGAAGAGGGAAATAGGTGACCAAAAGGATCATTCAAAACACAGGACTGATGGTAGTGTGAAACCTCAATTACATAAAGAGCTTTTTGGTATAGACTGTTGTCCAGTAAGTTTTTTTGAAGGCCTTGGTACAGAATTTTTTTACAAAGGAAGTAGAGAAAGAATTTAAAAGGAAGCCTCCTATAAATTCAGGGGAGACAAAGGCTAAGGAAAAAGGACCACAAAGCAACTAGTAGTTCCTTGAAGACAAAGTAAGAACTAGCATATTTTGTAGGAATATAATTTGGCTAAATAACAATCAGATTTGTTGATACGGAGTTTGCTATTTATCAATCAGAATTCAGCTTGGATTGTTCAAGAGAAACTCTCAGGCTTTTGGGACTTGAGATGAGATTTTAAAAGGATGATAAATTAGAGGAAACCTGAGAAACGGGATACTATTCAAGGGGATATTACGAGGTGATCCCTTCAGATCCAGATCTCCAGGTCTAGTTTTATATGCTTCTGTAACTTTTATTCATACTACCTACACCTATGGCTCAAATTTTTGAGAAGGGCTTTGGGAGGGGATATAATATCATTAAAAATTCCATAGCACTCACATGGGAAATGGGTATATAAAGACTTTAGACGCCTTGGCAAAAATTCCATCTGACAAAAAAAACAACCCAAATACAGTGTCCTTAATAATGAAACATATATAAGGTGATGCATTTCCCTAAAAACCATTTTGTTCAATATAGTTTCTATATAGAGAATTATATAGCACACTGCATATATAAATTCATATACACACACATATAATGTGTATATACAGGCAGGGAGGAAGGAAGGGAAAGAGAGAGAGTCCTAGTTACTGGAGATTTAAAATGTAATCTTCACAATTATATATGCTAGCCATAAAGAGTACCAAAGGGAAAGAAATAAACAACGTAGGCAGCAGAAAAGCAAAATGACTTTTTTCAAAGTAAACTTATTTAAAACTATCACAGTTATTAAATAGAAGCCTTTTTGCAAATTGCTTTTATTCTGGGAATCTTTAATATTTTCCATTTAGTAAATCCTTATCCGTAAGTGCCTGCCAATAACCTCTGCATAAACATGCAAGCATCCACATTTCTAAACTTTATGACAGTTAAAAAGCAATTTATGAATATTTATGAAGACAGTAAATTATTAAAATAAATTTAGATATTTACACATTAGAACAACATCTTCATTTAATGGATGTGGAAAAAATGTTAATACGTGAACATTTAAAAGATGGAGTGGTTTGGCCTTCAGGGCTTTTGTTACTCTATTAAAAGTTAATTTAGGACAGAAATTATGGCTTTGTCTTGAATCCCAGCCCCAAAAGACTAAATCACGATCAAGACTCACAACATTTTTCAAAAAATGAATCTCTGATGGTGTTTCCAGATGCTGGATATTGAAACTACAGTATAGTTCTCCCTGAAAGAAAGCCTCCTCTGGCTTCTTTTACGTGCTTACAGTGGTGACATCCACTCAGACGAGTTTTAGGGCAGAGGAGCTGGGTGCTAGTGCGGCACTTTCATCAATCTTTTGTCACCACACATTTTATACTATTGGAATACGTCACTTTTCTACAAACCCAGCAGACAACTCAAGTTGCTCTTTCTCAAGAAGGTGTTCTGCATCACAAAATTGATTTCCTTAATCAATAGTAAAAATCACCTTTCCCCACATTCATGTATCCTCCTGATTCAAGGTCATTAGTGAGTCTGGTGTGACCTCCTGGCTACTGAAATGCACCAGCGATCCCAGTAACCTGAGTTCCACCAAAACACCAATTTTCCTTGTACCCAGAACACCAGAAGGCAGTCACTATCAATCTGAAGGCATGAGAAAGCAAGTGTTCTACCTTTTTTATGGTAGTTAATGCCAGAAGTTCTGCTTAGCTTCTGTTCTACATTTGTCTCATCTCAGCTTTTTCCTCAAGACAGTTTTTCTTCTTCCTTAATCCAGTCCTCTCTTTATTCAGAAACAATCCAGCTCTTAGAATTCTCTCAAACTAGTCACAAGGTCCCTTTAGCAGTAGCCATAGTAGTTTAAAATTTTTCCTTCAGTCAGTTATTCAGGACTGTGAATTATTCTGGGTAAAGAGCCAGAGATCACTAGCACCGTGGCTATGCCAAGTTAATGCATCCTATGTGTACTCCCCGTACGCTTCCCTCCTCAGTCCACTGGCTTAGTTGTCTTGGGATAGAAAATTGTCACTCCAGGTGCTGGGAGTATTAAATTTCTAAACCTTTCAGTTGCATTTGAAAACTACTCTGCCTTTGCCATACTTCAACTTGCTGCAGCCCTCGAAGCATTTCTACCATTCTTTTCTCCCACTTTTAATATTAATTTTATAATAAGCTATGGATTCTTGCTCCCTTACTGATCTTAATAGTGCCATGTCAATGGTAAAACCCCTTTCTAAATCTCTACTCTGATTTATATATATGTTAATACATATCCCTTTTTTATCTCTTCTTTTTATCACAGCAATGTAAGCTCTACTTGTTTTTTTTTTCGCCCAGAGTCAATGCTCTTTTTGATACTTTACCGTGCTATAAAGGTAGGGTCCATGTTCTTTCTTTTTATATGTGTAACTTATCATGTGGCTGTAGTAACATATTCTTTATTTGAAAAGGTCCAGCTTAAGGGATGGATCGAGATGTGTGTGTGGCTCTGCCGATACTCTAGGAAACGTGCCCACCGCCATAGCTGCTGCCCCTCTTGCCCTGATCACACACTACGTTCTGTTCCAGTGGAACAGAAATACAATACTCTCAAGAAAATCTGAAAATCATACTCAATTACAAAAATAATTTAAGGTCAGATTTCTACAAATCTTGGTCTCACAAAGCAGCTTAAATTTATGAACCTTACAAAATCTAATCAGAATTAACCACATTAAGGATTCGACTGCATATTCTAACAGCACGTTAACTTCAGGCTCTTCTGCATACTCCAAACTCCCTGTATTTTCCAATTCCAAGTTAATCCAAGCTCTGAACCCTCTCTGTTGTTTTCAGTGTGTCTGAAGATATGAGAGATGGGCCCAGTCTGAAAGATTGAAAGTAGAAGCTCCGATTTATTTTCAGTCTTGATCCTCCCCCAAATTTTGTACTCTACCTGATCTCCATAAAATACCAAATTAAACCTCTAAAGCAAAAATATTGTCAGTATTACAATTATTTTTCCAAATAGTCAAATTTCCATCACTTGGGCTTACTTCTATAAATTATCCCCTTATACATCAAGCTATTTTCTACCAGCACATACTTCTTTCCCTTCATGTGATGTAAAGACTGAAGAAATGTTGTTCAGTTTTCATGGTGAGTTTTCGTTCAGCAGCAGTTTATTATTTCTTTCAGGCTTTTTCCAATGGACTCAATATGGAGAGAAAGAACAGTTGAGATTGAAAAAAAAAAAAAAGGGGCAAATTAAAAACACAAAAGGGGAAAATAAGAAAACCACATGAAAAACAGCAGTTGATGGCAGTAAAAGAGAGAGAGCCAAAAAGCATACCCACGCGAGGGAAAATGCAAAGCTGAAAAACAGAGACACGATTAGAAACTCTGTTATGAGGATGAAACGTCAGTGCAGGATCTATGTTCTGGTTTGGACCCAAATCCAGAGTGAGATATTTGTATAATATAAAGTAATAATAATGAGAAATTAAAGAACATTAAAATGTGAAAAATACAAGTTAAATACAGAAATTAGAAAGAAACCCAGTGTGTGTGTATATATATATAGCGACAGCTCTGTTATGAGCTAGCGTTCTGTTTTAATATGATGTAAAACCAAGCACGTGGCAGACAGAGATAAGGAAAATATAGGCAGAGGGAAGTATCTGCTGCAACAGAAATGTAAGACTCAGTAAGTACAGAAACATAAACATTAGGGGGAACCAAGATATAAAAAGTGGATTCAGTAGCGAGATACTGGGCCCATTTAAACAAGCAGGACTTGCTGTTTAAGGCAATCTTTCTTTCACTTCAAATATTCTTTATGAAAGAAGAATCTATTTCTGATACCTTCCTACATATTTTCTCACACTTTTAGTAGCTTACAATTATTTCACAGCCAAAGAGACACAATTTATATTCTAAAAAAAGACATTTTACAAGCTCAAAAAGAAGAAATAACAAAGAAAGGGCAAGCTTCCTACCTGCGCGAGGAGAACACAAAAAGTAGGTTTGGGAGTTGTATTTTTAGCTCAGACCCCGAGCATCCATTCGAAGTTGATCTGATCATACCGCACTTTGGCTCATATTCTGTAACAGACTCTTAATGTGCAAAATGGATTTTTTTGGAATAGCAGCTGAGCATCAGAAGTGTGGCTAATACACCTCAGCCGCCAATTAGCATTTACTTTTTGGGACCAGACTACAGCCAACCCAATACAAAAGTTCCTGAGATGAGCCCTGTTCTCAGCACCGATGGTTTTTCCCTACTCCTTCAGGCTGCACTACTTGCTAATTTAGACGTAGTAAGTGCTTACAAGAACACAAATTAAACTGGTAAAAAATCCATCTTTTCGACACTTTAGACAGTGCTATTACGGCAAACTTTGCATCTTTCTCAAATTCCTACTTTATGAGCCCCAATTGCTATTTCATTGTTTTTGACAGCGGTGAAATGCAGTCTAAGATCTATCGGTGGAAATGATGCACAACAGCCAAGTTCCAACAATGATAACTGACCTTTCACGGGTGTAATTAGATTGCATCTAAATAATTCAAATAAACAGCTAAAGCTACTCAGTTGAAAATGGCATTTTTATTGAGACAAATATTATTCCCACAGAAAAAAATATTAAGTGGTTATTTTCTGAACCTGTGTTGTGGTCCCGATTGTGCTTTCTATGGCCGACAGAGCAGATCCTGATTCTCTTAATTACAAGATCTGGAGTTACTGTTCTTTTATAATTGCTTTTGTGAATTGGGAATGAATTGTTTAAATATTTATTGGGCTAGTGTATTTTCTGAAAGGCAAAACAGCATTTGTGTTTATAAAATACTTGCAATAGAAGGCAGCTACTTGACATTTAGAGTGTAAATGTGGTTTATATGTTGAGTCTATTACGTCTAATGTACAAAGCGGATTGGTGAGCTCCATCTCTGCACTTTCTGCCAGTGCTGGAGTTGGAGGAGAAAGAATGGACACACACGTATCCACCTACATCCCTCCCCACCCATAATTGCAACCAAAGAAGAAGGACGGAGGGAGTGGAAGAAAAACGTGGTTCTTGTTCTGAGCTGGTGGTAACCCATCCATAGACCAGTAAATCCTAGCGATTTTTCCGGAGTGACTGATCATTGATGGCAGGGGGAATAAATGCCTATCTGTGTATCTCAGGGTAGTCTGCTCACACATTTTACATGGCAGAAAACACCACAAGAAGTTAATGCTCTTTTCCAACTCTCAGTCCCTTTCTCCCCTCTGAGGCGGTAAGGATGGCAGAAAGAACCAAGGTGACAGAGGCAAGTTCTCCAGAGAGCGAGGCTATATTACGTCATGATGAAATCAAGTTATGATGTCATTTCTTAAAAAGATCCATAAACAATACTGTTAGTCCTCCTATGGCATACATGATCAGTTACTACCTCGCCATCTTGGTGCTGGCAGCAGCACCAAGGTCCAAAGCAAGGTCCAAAGTGCTGAGCTTTAGACGCAGCCCGGTGGGACTGGGAAGGTGCGCAGAAGCCCAAGGTCAGGTGAGCACATACTGTGCTCCGCCTCCTCTCACAACTCTGGCTCAAACTACAGCCAGCAACTACAGACAGTTATGTAGAAACAAAAGATTTCAGTGTGGTGTTATAGGTACATTTTTAGCAGACACGGATCCAACTATTCCTGCTCTCAGCTGCCTTTTTTTCCGCCCCCCTGTCATGCTTTATTATTTCTTTTAGGGATTTCTTTATTTGCCAAAAGGCTTATAGTACACGCAGAGAAAATATGGCATACTACTGGGGCACTGTAAGATATGCAGCAAAATAAATAACTGTAACACATAAACGGCACCACAGATCAAAGTGACTAGTATTAAGGAAGAATCTGAATGCCAGTAAAGCCTGACTTATTGGGATAGAATGGGACAGTCCTTGTTTCGCTATTTTGAGACTGAAAAAAAACCCCAATAAATAATTCAGGTGAAGTGCAATAAGCATTTGACTAACCTTATAGAGCAAAGGTGATTGTCCTAGCTTCAAAAGTGCAATCTTTTTGGTCACATTTGTAATGGCTTGAATCCGGATCAAGTCTTCCACAGTCCCATACTGTATATCAACAAGTTCTGCCTGCAAAAAGAAAACAAAGTTCAGGCTATACCTATCACCGTGCATCACTCAGGGCACTCCTTCCACAGAAACAAAGTCGTCTGCATCAGTACACACACCTGAGCAGAGTTCTGCAATTACCTTACTCCCATTCCTAATCAGGAATACCTGTAATAACAAAGAGCCTGAGAATTCAGTCTGACAGATAAGATTTGTATCTTTGCAGTTTTCATTCACAATTCATCAGCCGTGATAAAAACCCAATCTTTTTTTGCCAGTGGTTATAAGAAGTGGTGTTGGTTCTGATGAGAATTTGCCCTCGTTAGCTGCAGGAATATATTTAAAACCACGTACGGCATACTAACTCACTTTTCTTAAAAGGAATCAGAGCCTTGTAAAGTATTTCAGAAAACAAGTGAACAATTATACTGGTCACTTATGAAAATATACAGATAATACATGACGTACAGTTTTGTTACGTGGTCTCATATGATTCCTGAGCAGCCTTACCTTAACTATTGAAGTATTTTCTTACAGTCCATCGGTTATCCGAGCATTATACTCGGATAATCATAGTGCTAAGGGACTACGCTGTTCTGAGGCGTAAATTTTTCTCTTAATACGTATTTTTAAATTATTTCCAACTAAATTAAAACTGTTTAGAGCACAAAGATCTTCAGCTCTTCAGTTAGGACACTGCAAGAATATGTAGTAAATGTCTAAGTTACTGTTAAATGTCAAGCATTGGCATTAATGGAAAGACACTTCAAGATGTGTTTTCAAGGATTTTATATATATGTATAAAATATATTATCTATATATAATTTAAGAATGACCAAGGGCATTTTTCTTGCACATTCATAGCAATAAATCCTGTTGAAGACCAAGTACGAGGATAATCAGTCTTGTACATTACTATTTTAGAATGTTATGAAGCTCTCAGGACACCATCGCTATTTTGAGACTGCCTCTAAATCCCTACATAAAATCCCTACATACATTTGTGTTCACATAAAACACAAATACAAGAAGACACAAGAATATTACACGAGTGTTTAAAAATTAAAATAAGAGAAGCAGTACAAGTTGGAAAAGTTTCTCTTTCAGTTCAGTTTTGGTAACTCAAGTTGCCAAAGGCAAACGTTCTGATTTTGGGCATCTCTACGCAAACTGTTTAAATTTCAGCAACAGTTGTTCTGGATATGTAGGATGTGTGAAATTTTACTAGATTCCTGAACATGGGTATTTTAGGAATGTATTTATCCTTATACAGCTGTATCTGAATATTTTGTCTGAGTTTGCACCTCAACATTTAAGTTGAAATTATACAAAATTATTTCCCAAGTTCCTGTCCTCTTAAAATGTATTCTTTTAAATTTTCAAGTTAACAAGTTTCTAAGTCTGTAACATGTCACCAGTGCTGTCTAAACCAAATGTTTAGAAAGGTCAGCCAAAATTGTAAAACACTTCTGGAACAGGCAAACATCAGATTTAACACCAAATGCTGAAAAGTAGGAACAGAAAATCTTGCACTTCATATGGTTTCTTCTGAAATATGTGGGGGTTTTACTATTTAAAGAAGTTGAAAACTATTTCCTAAGAAAGTTCAAATGGTGACTACAAGCTGGAATCCAATATAAATTTTTTCCTATGTGATCATCGTATGTGAAAAGTATGATAAAAATCAAGTGAAGAAGTTTTTATACCAACAGAAGCTATTTTACATTTTAGCTGATCTGATGCCCTTGGTGATAGCGTTCACCTCAAACGAGGAAAAGGTATTAACCAGCATACTTCCTTGACCTTCGCACAAATTATACCTCATTCTGTAAATCTCAGCTTTATTTTAATTTGTACCTACAGACAGGTCAATAGATACATTTTAGTGCAATAATTATTAGAGTCTCAAAAGTCTTATGGCTTGAGAGGTTATATCGAAGCTGATTTCTGGGGAGACCTCTAATTTCTTTGGACCCAATGCCTTTCAAGGAAACCAAAAATCAGAGCTTTCATCATTTGTATGAGAGAAACTACACTGAATTTTCCTGAGGCATAATCAATACACAAAGATGGAACATAATGAAGTATCAAACCATGTGCTTCTACAGTCTGCCTGTGTGAAAGTGAGATCCCTGCCCATCTACATTCATGTGCTGCTTCCCTTCACATCGTTTTTGCTAGCTGCTCCTCCAGGGTGCTATCCACCGCTCTGTAAACAACAAAACTACATGTTTGCACAATTATTAATGCATTTAGCAACTGCCCTTGGATGTTCTTAGTTAATTTACGGATGCAAACTGCATCTTCGAGAGCTACTCGCCAGTCTTTCCCAGGCAACATACCAGCTCAACAATGAGCTGAATAAAAGGCCCTACAAAGGCACAGCTCATTTTTTAATTATGTGAGAACCAGAACTTGACTCCCTGCTGCCCCAAACACTCTGCAAACCATGTTCTTTGCTCCAAATGTTAAAAGTAAGTCCCAATGCCAAAGCTATTAAATACATTTATACATTGAGAGTACACGTCAGAAGTCAATACATAATGAAAAAGCAGCTGGGTACAATATAACAAAGAGTTACATGTGCTTTCATTACACATCTTCCACATGAAGGATATGTCAAAGCTCAATATATTAGAAGTCTGTCGTTTGCACTTGCCTGAAAATAAGTACGACCTAAGCCTCTTGTTACTGTCCAACTTTAGGAGTAATCGCATACTTCTATTTCACTGCGACTTCGAAGTGGTTCTCTTCCCATCACAAATCTTTGACCCTTAATTTTACCTTTTTGGGAACCGTGGGTAAAAAATATTGCATGTGTCTACCGAAGTAAGTTATCACATCCTGGTAACATCACATATAGCCTAGCAGCTGGAGGTTTGCACAGCTAATCTCAGACCTAACTTTAGCTAAAATGACAAAAGATCGGAAAAAAAATCTTCTCTTGACTGAAACTACACATGGCTCCTCCCCTCCCAAACAAAGTCAGTAAGCCACTGGAATAATTTAGAACAAAGTCATAGCATTTTAGCAGTACTGTCCAGAAACTTATAGGTAAACATTAAATTATAAACACAGTTTTAAAAATTATTCCTACTCCTTCCCTTCTTCTACATTTGGATACATCAGTAAAATTTGTAACAAAAAGCAAAATATTTTGCACTACTTAACAACAACATCTCATCAAATGCAGTACAGCACTGCTAGCTTAGCCAGTTCTGTTTTATTTAATACCCTGGGACTGAACTAATTGCACCATTTACTTCTATGATAAAATAAAATACTGAAAAAATACACCTTTAAAATAACCTTAAAGAATCCTATTGAATGCAAAGAGTGTCACCCTCTCAATAATCCACTGAGAAATTAACAGTCCATTTATGTTGCATGAAGTCCTGTTTTAGTCACAACTTTCCTAACATTTCCAAATATGAATAAAGATTAAATTTTCTATTCTTTTTCAGAAATGCTTACATGACATAATCCTCGTTTTACACATTCCAGATTTTAAAAAAGCAAAATACCCCACCCCCAACTACCCATACTTGATAAACTACTTTCCTTTGGCGGGATAACTCTGTTCAAAAACAAAAGACAACTCATCCTTTTATCAGATGCTGAAAAAGAGCACTGGTGTACTGTGTTTAGATATGCAAGGGTAAATCCTCTTACCCCCAAACTGGGAAACTGCTAAAGAATGAGTTGTTTTATCCATTTGAATTAGGTACTTACTCTGTGACTTGTTTCATGCTATGCTGTTTGAAAGACATGACTACTTAGGACCAAACTGCGATGTGCAACATGGAGTTCAGTAGTATTTGCCCCATTCATGAAATGAAGTAGTGGTAGGTAATAAAACAAACATTTTTAGAAAAAGTAATCATTTTATGTTAGACTTCTTATTAGTTTCTAAGTCCCGAGATGATGCTCAATGAGTTGTAAACATTCTATCTTAAAAACTATGATAAAATCCTCCCCAAATCAGAAAAAACAAGGACTCTGAAAATGCCACAATCAAGAAAGTCAAGGATCTTTTCCCAATTTCTTCTACTTATTTCCAAAATGAAAGAGAATAAAACCGCATACTCCATCCAGTCATGGATGAAAAAGCCTAAGACGGGTCTTGGAAAAGTATGAATAACTGTATGAAGTAGGTGGCAGCTGGGGTCTTGAAGATACCGAATACTATTTTAAAACTTTCCTTTCTTTGTGAATGTTGAGGCAATTTAAAAAAAAAAAAAAAGGCTTCATTAAATAGGTCAAAAATATTAATGGAAATATGTTTTTCATATCACATCATTACCGTTTAGCCAGCGTGTATGAGGAAAGGAACTGAATAACAGCATTATACATCTGCATCCAATACACTGGCAAAGAGGTTGATTGCGGCTGGTTTGCCAGTGACACACAAGACAGGAAAAAGCTTAGGAGAAAAACCCACAGAAGAAAACCCGCAAAGCCAGTACAGCCAGGAAGGGATGTTTCTCATAACCACCAAAACGCAGATGAAGACAGTGCAGATAAGCAGGTAGCTCTTAAATTCATCTGCTCTAGCTACCGAGGCTGGGAACCTCAGGGTAGAAAAGCATCATACCACAGCAAATAGTTTTACTATTATTTCTTAAGAGAATACAGAGAAGAGAATAAGAGAATATTTCTTAAGAGAGTAAGAGTCAGTACTCAGCAAGCTCGAAGAAATCTTATCTGAAAGGTGTAAAGTAATGCCAAAACCAAAACTAGCATATAGAATGGCTGTGGTGAAAAATCTTATCTTCTTAATGTTACCTGTTGTTAAGGGCACAGTTCAGTAATCTCAAATTACGAATATATTTTATCAAACACCAACCTGTTGACTCGTATTAATGAACAGCTTCTACACAAACTATTCGGGAGGTCAGGACCGTAGACGCTGCAGCTATGAAAATATCCACTAGCATAATCAAGCTCATATTCCTGACAGTTCTGACCTACCCACCAAAACGGTGGCAGAAATGGACGACCTAAAGAAACTCCAAGTATTGAAAAAATCAAGACAATTTCCCCAGAAAGCACATATGTAATTCTAGAAGTATCAAGCCCTCAGTTCTGTGACTGTTCAGGCTTACTACATCCCCTTCTTTCATTCAAATCAATGCCCTTTATTTATCCTTCAACATTCAGCTACTATTTTCAGGTTGTTCACACAATAAAGGGAACAGAAACATCCAACGCACGATCAATCACAAGTAAATAACCTTCAACTAGTCATCCTGCCTCAAGAAAAAAAAACTCCAAAATATATTTGCAAATTGTATGTGAGAAGACGGCAGTCTGCAATCAGGACATGAGGCTAACTTTAATTAAACACTTCACTATAATTTATTTGCACAGCTCTGAAATTGAGGCTGTAGGCAGCATTCAGCAGAGCATAAAAGTAAACTCAAGCTGGCCGTAGATTAAAGCCGGACATCAACAAACGCAAGGAAAGCTGCAAACATAAAACTAGCTCTCCTCTAAAATTAGAGAAAAGGAAGAAAGAAAAGAGGAGATAACGGAGCTGTGCCCGAGTATGCCAAATCATTTGTCGGTGTAAACCCTGCTACGCTTTCTAACGGGAGCTGCCGCTCCCATTTCAGCCAAAAGCATCCCTCCGATAATCGGGGAGCCACAGCTGCCTCCCTGTGATTACCACCACCCAAGTCTCCTCCGCTGTCTTATTGAGCACGCCAGAGACAAAACAAACACCCACGGCCATCTTTTATGTACTTACTGTATTTCTACAGAAATGTTAATATTCAAAGTTATCTTTCCGACTTTGTCCTTCACTTGGTTCCAGGCAAAAAGAGGGACAGAGAGAGACCTTCGGTGTTTGTGGGTTTAGTGGCATGCATCTGATGACTGTAGTTCAACTAAAGTGCTGAAGGTTCAACTAAGAAAGTAACGTGCCTAACTACTGATTTCTTCTACAGCAACGGCGCTCCGTATGAGCAGGATCAGTCAGTCTGTTCCTCTGCGGTTCGGACTCACTGAAGTCAAGTGCAAGTGAAGTAAGTATTATTTTTGTTTTCTGTTGCTAGCTCAGCATTATCAGAAGAGGAGAAGACCCAAGAAAGCATGACCAAGGGTATAATTCAACTTTTAGTAAAATAAAGACAAGTCAGACACAAGACAGAAATAAATCAGGAAAAAATTTGAGAGCAATTTTTAAGAGGACATGTCTCAGGGGTTTCTTCCCATGAAAGAATAATTTCTTTTTAGAGCTGCTTTTGCTATAAAACAAATAATCCTTTCTTTAGAGCCCAGTTTTCATGCAAACAGCATACTCCATTGTTTACAATAATTTCAAAATAACACTATCTTTGAAATCCCCTGGTGGGCTTTCCACCCGATTTTCTTTATGAATAATGTGGGATAGGTCCTCAAAATCCAAGCATGCCGGCTTCCAGTAGCAAATATTACTTACAGTGTTTTGTGTGTCCTATGACACTTGGCCATTCCTAAAATGTCTGAGAAATTGCGTGGACAAATTTGGGGTAATTGCACAGAAATTATATCCTGTGAACGACTACATTGTATATTTGCAAGTAAATTCCCCTACCTTCTTGGCCAAATTTGGACACTACTTAGCCAGACTCTATTTCTAGTAGCACAGGATTCCCTACCCTTAAGCTTCTTTTTATGTCTTATTAGAAACTGGAAGAAGAAAAATAATCTTATGCCTTGAAAAATAATAACCTCATGTATTTCCAAGCAACTGTCTGAGGCCAGCCAAAGAGAGATGATTTGTGTAATATGCATTTGAACATTCTGTCTGAGCCCCCAAAAAAGCAAACCATTACAGAGCTGGATTAACTGAAGCTAATTTTGCTCTGTTACAATACTAAGAGATGCACCTGACCAACAATGCCTGCGCAGATTTAAACCACAGAACTTCCATATTGCTCCACATAGCAAGATCCACGTGTAGGGGGGCATTAAAAAACTAGCTGGTCATTAAATATCTAGTGGGTTTTACTTACAAGCACTCCTCTTCTAACACATTCATGACATTTTTTTTTCTTCGTGGTTGGTAGCACCTTACTCTACAGAGGTTTTCTTTTTTTACTTTGAAATTCCTACTCATACAATAAAATTCCAGAATAATTCAATGTGACTCACAGTGTCAGCTTACAGTCAGAAACGATTCTTTGTGTCTAGTTTTTATTACTTAAAATTGCACCCTGCATTACAATGGCAGCTAAAACTGTAATTTGTACCAAAACAGGAAGAAAGAAAGATGTCGCTTAACCTGATTCTGATGGAGTTTGGCCTTGCAGACCGAATTCAGTCACAGACCCATTTTACAGGCGCTCTCTCCCCGCTCCCCCCCTGCCCAGCTATCACCGCTCCGTTCCAGGCAGGGCTCTGCTGAAGCTTCTCCTACAGGTTGCTTTTGCTGTTCCAGTACTCTTTTTAGAAAAAGACTGAGGTTTATCTTGCTTGCTTGCTTGCTTTTTACAGCTTATACCAGGGTGTTTTTTTTTCTACTAACTCCCAGGGAGACTGAATTAAGATCGAAGCCTTTTTATCGCCTACAGAAAAGAACCTCTTCTGTGTTTTATGGTTACAGAGCCCCAGATAAATCTCCCCTGACATCGCTCAGTTGCTCATCCTGTTGACTCCTCCCTTTACATCGATTTTCAACTTTATTTTTCCTTCTTTTAATTCATTAATACTTGCCCCCCACCCTCTGTCCCCAATTACATTCTTCCAGTTTCCCATTAAGCAGAAGGCAAAACTAATACTTGAGTATAATTTCTTACTTCATGATATCCAGTGAGATATCCAATCAACAAACCTATTTTTTTCATCTTTTCTAATGAGATTTAAATGCAAATCTAATTTTTTCAGGTATTCTGAAATAAAACATTCTTATTTTCAGTCATGTTAAATTTATGTTTATTTATTTTAAAGTCTCTAAGGATATTGCTTTGGTGATAAAACACTAAAGAACACGTTATCATTTGAGGCCAAAAGTGCTGTCGGAAATGACATGATTTTAAACTTTCATTAAGTGATGCTGATTATTTGTCCTCTCACAAAGCTCACTGGTGACAAAATTTTAAATTCTAATGATTCTTTATAGTTTTAATGTTATTTATATCCTCCTCTTTCTAAGAGTTAACTGCAAAGATATTTAGTAGCATTAGTCTCTAAAGCATAAAGTCACATTGATCACACTTTCCTAAGCAGAGTAATCTGTATTTGCCAGCCTCCTTCGTTTAGCTTATTCAGGGGTAATTATTCATGCAAATATATATTTACAAATTACACAGACTAAGGATAAACTAAACAAAACAAACAGAATTGTTCAGCTGTAATGTGACATCTTAAAAAAATAAATCATAAGCTACATATGTACATAGTAAATTAGAATGGTGTGATTTAAATCAGGCTTTAAAATTTTCAGTGAAATGGCTTTATGGCAGAATCCAGTCCCATCATGTCAGAACTCAACAAATTCTCAAGGCCAGACTGCAGCGACACAGAGGTTTTATTGGCTACTCTCAAACAGAAGAATGAAAGGAAAAAACATCCAGAGGCTGCAGGCTGTCCTCCTTCAACAGCCTTTTTATCATGTATCGAATAAACACCGGGCATTTCCTAGCTACAACCATCAACTCTTTCGAGAAGGTGCGTAGAACTGCTTTGTATACAAATAGGTTCCACAGGCTGCAGCAGAAACTGCCAGCGACCGTAAGGAAGTATCCATCTCAGCTGGGCAGGAGAGGCTACCAAATGACAACATCTGTTTGTTGGCTCAACGCGAAAAACAGCGAAACATGAGTCTGCACCTACACATCCAGAGATGGAAAGTCATCTCCTGTCTGAAATGACGGGTCATAAGAACAACGTCCTGTGAATGCACACACTGTCTAGCAAAGACAGAACGTGTGTCAGCTGCAAGGAAATGTCACGTGGAAGTGCTTTTCTTTTAAAGTAAAATCAAAATACTTCATTTTATAACTATAATACATTTGATATCTTAATGTCCTAGAGAGCAGTGTTTCAACTTTGTTTCATTTTTAGAGTTAGTCTGGCTGCGTTAAAATATCTAGAAAATAGCTTTACGATTTTCAGGTTTCCAATTTTTGCCACAATTTTGAACACATTTTGAAACAGTGCAATTGTCATAGGATGGGAAGCCTGTTTCCCAGTCAACTCTCATGCTACTACACGCATAGTGTACTGAAATACACAGGCTGGCTGTATTTCTATGCACACTTGCTATGCAAATGTATAAAACATAAGTCATTGTTACCGCAAGCACAGAGATATAGAGAGATAAAATAGACATCTACCTCAAAGATGCAGATCATCACACGTATGCACAAGAGGAGGTCAATCCCCTGCATCAAGAGAACACTTGAACTTTCAGAAATGTCAGTGAGAACTCTATTTTCCAGTGTATAATAAATGCTCTTTCACAGAGTACTTGGTGTCCTTGCTTGGCCAAACATCGCGCACTTGACCATAATCAGAGAGATGCCCAACCATGTCGTGCCGTAAACACAAATGTGAGTGGTAAAGCAGCATTTTATCAAACTGGAGAAGCAATCATGCAGTTCTGAAAAGGAAAATGACATCTTCCCTACCTGATGTGAATTTTGTTGTTTTAAGTCGTTACACAGATGTACAGGTCTCTAAATTACCTCTTTAGAAAAAGGATTGGGGAAAAAATACATTCTAAAATTACAAATAGATTCAGATGAAAGATAAGGACACTATTGAAAATAGGAAATATACTTGAGCAATAATGAATTTGAGCGCCCCAAATGACTGACCAAGACAAACATAAAGGCGGCTGTATGTGAGAACAGCATAGCTCTACGTGATTAAACAAGTAGATATTTCCATTTTTCACTCCCCTAACATTATGGAAAGACCTTACAAGAGATACGTAGTTTGTGGCTCAGGGTGAAATTGTACCAGGAAGAAATCCCAGTTCTTTGTTGTTCCAGACTTTCAAATTTTGTGTTTAAAAATGCCTTCAATATTTTGGAATTGCCATTTGGTCATTAATTGCGATACCATATTCTGCACTGCTTAGTCATCTAAAAGTTTCTATATGGCAGCACCATTTATCTTTTCTTTCAGAAATAGCTAACCATTTTCAAAATGTTTTATTTTTATCAACAACAGCAAGGATTGAATGGACGTTCAGGATAGGGCCCTGCCCGCTATCCTTGCTACGGTGTTATCAGTAGCTCGCCTTTGTACTAAGTCCTTCCAAAGGTTAGTGTGAAGGTTCTCCTGAATTGTGCCAAATTTCATACACAAATTTTAAATTGTGATCATTCACCTCTGCTAAGTGTTGGCAGGAACACCACGAAGAATTTGTGAACTTGGTTCCTGTGCTCTCAGCAGGAATGGAAAATCCTGGAGAGAGGAGAAACCCTGTGCAAACGACAGAAACTGCTTCTTTTTACAAAAAGGCCCGGTAAAACATTCACCTTGTACACTGGCATCCCATTAAACTGTATGTGGAAAGGAAAGATTGGAAAATGTTGACGTTATCTAAAATATATGGGAAAGTCTGAAAGGATACCAGAATCTGGACAGACTTTGGACAACTTGACGGGGAGGAAGGAGTAATCTGACCTCTGACATCATACAACTGATTTCACTGGTAACGTAAAAGCTTCCCCACCACTGCAGCCCCGCCAGAGCTCTGGAACTGGACTTGAAGAGAGCTTCCCTCACCTTCCACGCAGGCTGGAATCCAGGTCAGCCTCCTTTCCAGCAGTAGAGAAGTGCTCAGTACTATTGTAGCAATAGTACCTTATGGTACAGTTTTCAACACAAGCAGTTAGGAATGTTAGTACAGAACTATCAGTTACTATAGAAATCTGCACACAATTCTTTCTTTTCCCTCGTTATGGTCCCTCCTCCCCAGGGCACTGAACAATCAACAAAAATAAACTAGAAACAGGGAGGTCAGTATGCGCTTTCCTAAATTCTGATTCAACCACAAATTTCCTTAACCGTCCATCTTCAAGTGGTCCCCTTCCAGAATTTCAACAAACACAAGAGACTGAATTCAACAGACGAGACAAAGAATGCACAACAGCCATCATTAAAAATATTCACTAGTTGTATTATCTACCGAAACGGTTCCCTCCGTATTTCTTAATTTGTCTTCACGTTTTTGGTACCCATTTTACAAACACTATACCTTGTGACGAAATTATTTCCATTGTCTGCAGAGAAAATTGAAAAATTATGAAAGTTTACCTCAGGCAGAGCAACTCTACAGGCATTAAGACAACAGCTATAAAATCATCAGGGAAAGATCTGAACTGAAAGAATCAGTCTTACCCATCGGATCCTGAGCCTAAGACTGTCCATGCTGATAGAATTTCTCATTCTAGATTTTTTGTTGGTGTCATTACGTGATTGTAATATTTTCTTTTAGCCTTAAGATGTAAGAGTTTTATAGGTAAAAGGACAACATGGACAAAGACGTGGGAAAAAAAAAATCAGAATAAAAATTTTGGTTAGAAGAATGACATAGTGATTCTTTTGCCGGTAATGTAATTTCTAGCTTTTTATACTACTTCATCTTCTAAAATACTCCCCAAGTACATATCGTGCCTGGCAAGCACTGACCTGCAGTAGGAGGAACATCTCTCCTGGATGACAGGGCAGCAGGAGCTCTCTTGCATATTTAAGCAGCTTTGCTCTCCGGTAGCTGAAGCCATTTGCCAGACCTCTTCTACCCTTATTCACCTCTGTCTGCCCCTCAAAGACACCAGTGCGAAGCAGTGAATCTTACAGGAGACAAGAGTAACTCTACATGGTAACATAATTCAGTGGAAGGAAGACAAATTCCATGAAGCATCTTCTTTCTCACACACACCTACTCTTGGGCCTGTCACAAGCTGGTGATTGATTAGTCACCTTCTCTGTGAACTGCAGAGCACAGGGACATACGAAATAATTATGAGAACTTATGTATCTCACGATTAATTCACGTTAAGGCCCTTTTAATGAATGAGATAACACAGTGCCTAATATTCATTACATAAGGTGTTAGACGTGAGATTTATTTGTATGTACCAGAAGAGACAGCGTATCAGAGAGAAAAAAAATAGGAATGTCTAATTCTGGAAAAAGGGAAGACCAATGTATTTTCAGCTTTGTTTAGTTTGCACTGATTTTTTTTTATTATTTATAAGCTGATACTTCTCTCACGGGAATGTACTGGTGGACACAGTCAGAAGTGCTGTATTTCCAGCCAGCTTAAAAGTGAAATTCTGAACGAAAAGTTTTTCTCAGGACATTTTAGTCCAGCCAGAGAACAGGCTCTGGCATTTTGACAGTTCACATAACAACCAATGCACTTCTGCCAACTGCACCCGGATGCCAAGTTCAGACTTACCTATGGTTAGAAACTGGGTCTTTTTTTCATTATTATTATTATTACATTGTTTATTTTATTTTATTCTTTACATTTTTCAGAATTCAGTTCTTAAATATTTTTCTCAGCTAGCTGTATCACAGCTGCACACTTTTTCGTCCTGCTCTGAAAGGCTTTCAAAAGACATTTGCTTCAAAGCGTTTTCTCTGAGAGTGGCCTTCTTCACTTTTTGGTCTTTCTTACTATTAAGGCTCTGTGTCCAGGTTTATAGCATTCCTCAAAGCAGTCTCTAGAGAGGTTCAGCCTTTGCTCTTTTATACCAAAATTCTTCAACAAAGAAGTCAGAAGAGCTGTTAAAAATCTGTCCTCAACAAATTATTCATATAATGGCAGCTTTATCCTCAACTAGTTCAGATTACATTTAAAACCCATCATATATTTTTTTTTTCTTTTTTTTATTTCCACTCTTTCAAAGTGGTCATCTTAGAAGACTATATTTTGACTTCATAACACCACTTCCTAACACAGACAGAAAATCTTCAGACTTGTTTTGGATTTTCAATGCTACTTTCATTTCAAAAGACTAAAAAGATTTTAACAAGGAGAAAAAAGCATCCTGTATAAAAGCATTCAGTAAACTGATATTATTACATTAGAAGAAATCAATTTTTAAGATTTTGACAAAATGTTGTCAAATACTGACTGTAAAAGTTATACCGGTAGATACAGATAACTCCTATGGCTTCAAACGATAAGATTTATTACACTGCGTTGAAGATTAAAATAGTCGCTCCTGATTCTTTTCAGCTGCCACCTCTAATTCACAAGACACAGCACTGTTATTTAGACTTTTTCTCTATTTTCAAAAATAATCAAGCGCAGTATGTCAGAAAAGTGGTTTGTTCTTTTTTTTTTTTCCCCTTTTTTTTTAATGTATTTTACTACAGTGATTCTAACCCATATTCTCACACATAACCGACTGATGCCCGGGACTGCCAGGGTCAGAATCTGATGGCCATGGTCCCAGGTACAGCACGCACAGGCACGGTAACATGCAATCTGCCTCCAACTACAGATGCTTGTGTATTGCTAACGTTCCTTAAAAGTTTTTAGAACTTGTTTCTCTTCCTCAACAATAAAAGAAAAAATGAGAACAAGCAATAGTTTAATCAATATTGTATTATACAGACACTCATAACTATCAGAAAGCTGAGTAGCATTTTAATCAGTTCTTTATTCATGAAACTTCATTGTTTTAAACAATGAAGTTATATAAAAATAGTTTTAGGGACAAGGATTGAATATGATATAAAGGCAAAAATGTTTTGTTATTGTTCTCATTATATCAGTTGTAGTTGTTTCTTATGTTGTTTTTCTCATCTAGCAATTTTTTTAAAGGCTGATAATATTTGCTTTATAGTCTCTCTGTTGGAGGAAATGTTTGCTTTTTTTTTTTAGCGTAAGCAAGATCCCTTCAAGGAAGTTTTAAAACTTCAAAATACTGGAGAAATTTAAAAGAAAAATATTCCTAAAACCCAAACCAAAGAGCTCTCAGCAGAAGTAGTTTTTTTGCTTGGAATTTCTCCTCTGAGGAGGATACTGCCTTTGCAAACTTAAATAGAAAAAACACAAGTATGTTGTTGGTAGGTTCAAATTTACTGAGCAGATGTAAAAGAAATTACAGGGAGACGCTAAGATAGCACAACCCAAGCAAAATGTGCCTTGTGGTTTGGCAGAAAGTTTTCCACTTGACTTGGAGAACCTTTGTATTCAGGTTTGCACCAAACACTGTTAACAAAAGGTGGGCATAAAAGGAGAGTAACTGGGTAGGTATCAACCCAGATATCTACTGAGCTGCACAGATCATTGCAGCTTGCTGGGTCTAAATTATACAGCAAAATAATTAAAGAGAAAAATACTCCTCGGAGATCCATGCATTCACGGACATTACTTCGACGTGTATTCTCTCACAGTGACTACTAACAGACACAATTCAACTCTGATTAAAAATGATGTAATTCCCATTGAGTTCAATAGGAATTTTACGTGTACTAAACCCTGAATAAAGCACCAAATCCATTTCCCAAGTCCCCAGTGTTTGTACCCTCTAGTTTTTAGCATGCAATTGGAATATAAATAATGTTTATGGTTCAACACCACTCCCTCTCAAATATTGTACCGAAGCTTTACTGAACAATGCCTTTAGCTGATTATGTGCAATGGCATGGAAGTGCTCAGTGATCTGTTATAGCTGTAGATATCAAGATGCTTCACCTTTTGCTTTTTTGCATCTAAAAATCCCGCCTTATTTATTATTAATAACATGATTACTAAAATGTCATTACTAATATTTTATTAGTAAAAAATTACTAGAGTATTGACTCACAATTCCAAAACAGCAAAAGGAGTTGCAGCAGTGAGCCATTTGCCTCTTTGAAACGCTGCCCTTCAATGATACAAAAATCCTGCAGCAATATAAACCGGGCTTTTGTGCATGATGAACTACTATTATTTTTAAGAACTGTACAAATTTATTTATGAATGGGTACGTGATACGTGCCAGAAAACTGACAGGATGTTCTGCAGGACACCTCTTCAATGATCGTTTTTGTAGTCCTTGGCTGCAATTTCAAATTATATAACCTTCACATTGGATTTCACAGCTTTCTATATGTAATTATAATGGAGTGGCAGCTATGCTGTAGTTAATGTTGAATGTTGTTTTCTGTTTAAAGGTCAAGTCTATTCTAAAATCCATATTCTTAGTGAGATTGTCTTGAAAATTTGCTGTGCCTACTTGGTATGCAGAGCAGTGGTCTAAATTATGATTATTTGTGGAAGAGGTTTCTGAGAAACTCTTCTACAAATAAAAGATAAATAAAGCTCCTCTAAAATGTCTAAACGTTACAAAAATCGCATGATTCTTCTCATTTGCATGTATGTGTTATTCAACCTATAGCCCTAACCATCTGTAAACCGATTTCAGTTGCTAGGGATTCATTTTAGCTAGTACATGTCTCTTCAGAGAAGAAATTTTAGAAAATGTTAATAAAGATAATAATGAACTAAACTGGCGTGCCTAAAAGAATTAAATGCACACATGTACCAAGATTCCCTCTAGCTTGATATTTTGCACCAATGTGCCATCAAAAAATGACTGAAAGACTTAGGGTGAGATGCTGTGATTATTTAATCTGAATTATACGCACTCTCTGCCTTTGCAATTCAAGATGTGCAAGTGAGCATGCTGCAGAAGGCTCATTTGGAAATTTTGCCTAGGGATAAAAATAACCTGGGAAGATTTTAAAATTTTCTAAAACCAACCCGCTGACACCAATCTTAATTCAGAAATATTGTTAAGGCAATTACCGCTGATTACCTAGAGGGAAGATAAAAGATAATAAGGGTGCGCTAATCACTTTTCCAGCACAATGAAACCCAATCAAATGAAAGCAAGCTGTTGGGTCAAGGATTTCTTGGTGCATTGTCCCTCCAGAGGAACTCGTAACCTTTTGGTGCAGGGCTAGAAATACAGAGCGCTGCAAGTACTGCGAGGAAACAGTGCTGCAGCACTGTAAAGACCCAGCAGAGAGGGGACGGGGCCGTGGGGCACACAAGTGGGGAGCCTGCAAGGAGTGGGACAGATTAGAAGGACAGGCGGTAGAGGAGAGGAAGACTCCCATCTTCCTGCAGAGCAAAGGACCCGGGAAAGAAGGGGATGGATGGGGAGCGGAGACATATCAGCACAGCCATAAGAAAATGGGATATCTGATAAGAAGCGAGCAAGCCCTCTTCCTCATGAAAGAAGCTCTGACAGCAATCTGAGTCCCACTTCCCTTATTCCCATCTTGCCAAGGTTGAAGAATGGTGGGAAGATCACCGAGTGAGCTTAACAGATGGGTTTGTACATCTCGTACTGCTTCAGGTTGCATTAATCTCTGCGGTGGGTTCTCATTTAGCTGAGAAAATGTCACCAAAACAAATGAACCGGAGCAGGCTGATATGCCATCAACAGATGTAGAAAATCTCTTCTGCATGTTGTAGATAGAAGCAAACAGTCGGCATTTGCACTTGTCTGCTCCCTGCAGCCCTTCCAAAACTAATCAAAGATATCACTGGCTGAGCTGGGAGTACAAATGCCTAAAATCAGCAAATGCTTCGAACAAAGAAATGGGTAGAATCAGGCAGGGAACATGGATGATGGCAGGCAAGTGAGGTGACATAGCAGAGAAGTCCAAGCAGTGAGGGAACAGGGACAGAGGAGGGGTCAAAGTGCAAAGGTCAGGTGTTGGGAGAACTGCCTTGGAGACAGGGATGATTCATTTCTGTCCACAAACCCATCTAATCCCTGCCTGCCTATGCATACCCACTTCAAGAACATGCCAGTACTTGTGCTGTTCTTGCATCCTCCCCTCAATTCATCCTCCTGAATCACAGTCCTTTCAGCATATGAGATCCAGGGAAGAAAAGTGATGTTTTGCTGGGCTTGCTGAGCGTGCTCACAATGAAAAATGGAAAGGCTGGAGGAACGGCAAAGGAACCAACCTCATATTTGGTGCATTCAGCAGCCAGTTATTCCTGCAGAGGAGCGTACTGTAGCATGAGGCAATGCCATATAACAGAGGACACTAAATATCTCCGTTTAAAGTATTAAAGCAGATTTAGGATTGCCAAAAGTTCCCTCCATAAAGCAAAGAGCGAATAAATTTAAGGTGAAAGGAAGGTGAGGAAAACTTTAGGTCACATAACCGTAACTGCCAAAAATCAGGGAATACGAAGTAAATATAGTCTTCATTTTGCTTTACTTTGTCCGTCCCTGAACGCTGTCCCAACACACCAACCATTGCGTTTGCTAAGATCTTCTCTTTACAGTTGCTAAAGGAACAGCGAACAGAGCGGACGAACATCAAGACACCAAAACTGAACGCTTGTTTCTTCCTGCGCTGCCGTCAGTGGGCACCCAGGTGAGCCGAGCACCACCGGGCCTTCGGCCGCGCTTCCAGCCGAGACGAGTCCTTACTTACACTTGGCTGCACACTGGGCATCACCGCCACGTGCGTTAACAGATGGGCCACAATATGCACCTACGCTGACACTACTTATCAATGCGGTGCTGAAAGGAGGACGCTGGATCTCTGGGGCTTCGCACACACCTCTCCTCGGCTCTCGCTGACAGCTCCCCAGCCTGTCCCTCCGCTCTCGGACCACCCCGCGCCACGAAGGCAGGGAGCAGCACATTCAGATTCATCACGCTACACTCACTCGGAGACTGGCTAGATACTCTTTGACAATGTATTTTGCTTCAAAGCATAAATTTGATGCAATGTAATTTCCCTTCATATATGTGCTCTGTCGGCCAGAGTGGCTTTCCTGTTTTCATCAAGCAGACAAAAGGTTTAAACTCTATAAAAGGTAGCCGGTATTTAAGTTTCAATAAAAATATATTTCACGTATGCCATTCTTTATGCCATTCTTTCCCTAGACTGACCTAGTCTGCAACCTATTATTTACATAACTGCTGCAATATCTATTTCAAAACCAACTAGACAGCTCTCTCCAGAACTGTAGGCTGCCCTGCCTGTCACCGTGATGGGTAAACAGTGTCACCTTTTCAGGGCCCAATGAATTATAGAGAAGTAGTAAAGTGCACCATCCATCATGATGGCACTAAGCAGGTTTTTTGAAGTAGATTTCAGATCACAAATGCCCACATTTTTACTCACAAATGCTGCTTAGACTGTTACCAGAAAGCACAAATTGGACGGCTCATACACAATGGCCATATGATGAATGGACATGACAGGTGGTCAAAGAAAATGAGTCTTGCTATTCTACAAATAACCTCGTCAACATGAAAGTAGAGCTGTAGCTCTGCTGGTAGCCAGACTGCAGTAACTTAATGGTTTTATTTGCTTGAACTTCTAGTAAATCAAATATACAAATGAGATACAATGAAGCAGCAGTATTGAAACAATATTAGCAATTCAACCTGATTATGTGACACACAATAGAAATTTTCTACTAAGGATGTGTCACATTTGAAAGAAAATTATTCAGATTATGAGTCGCTGTTACAAGAATACCTTTTCACAGAAAAACCCTCATGATTTTGCAATCACAACCCACTGCAAGGTATTCAAAACATGCGACTTTTAGTTCCACTGCAAGCAATCAAGTCACCCTCTGATGGCTGAACACAGCAACAGCCACCACCTGCTACTTCTCATTTAAAGTTTTTCTACTTCCATTAGTCTAAAATAGTAGAGATTACTGTGTAGGATTGAAAGTCGGAGAGGTTAGACCACTACCAATTTATCCATAGCCTAAACAAAAAAAGGAAATGTCCCTTCTAGGCAAAACTCTAGATCTAATAAGGACACTTCGGGTCGACTTCTAGAAGAATAAAAGAAACCATGTGAAGTTTTGTGAGGGTGCTAGTTATCTCACAGATCTGACTGTAAAATTGTGCACAGAGTTATTCTTTGGCGCAAGTACAAACTTCGAGTTTTGCCAAAGCCAAGGTACACCCCTCATGTGAGTACACACACACTGTGTGTGGTCCTCATTTCTGCAGAACTCAATCATAGATAAAAGTGCTCTGAAATGTAACTGAAAGTGGTGTATATGTTGCTGGTAATAACATCAACGATTTCTCCCGGAACATTTGATTTCCTTTAATCTGATGAATTTGTCAGCAACACATTTATTTCCATGAAATATATCCCAAAGGCCACAACTGCATTTTTCTCTCATTACAGTTACTCTTATTAAGTTACAATGAGAAAATAATATTACATATTAGGTTTCCAAATGATACATGTGATAAGTCAAACCCATTCATTAGTACTTTTTACTTGCCCATGGAAAAGTTAAAGCCTACATCACGCAGGTTACGACCTACCCTTGCCTACTTCATTTCACTTCTTAACCACAAACTTTAACCTGAAGTTGTTGGGTTGATAGAGCCCCAGAACAGAGGCAGTGTGGAGATAATGACCATGAGACCCAATATGGAAAGTAGACGTGTAAGGTACACAAAAACAGGAGATGGAGAGAAGTCTCTCTCCCAAAGGAGAACAAGAACTCCATTCCTTCTCTCTGGAATAAATCCCCTGGACTAAAAAGCTTCAGTGCTTTTAAGGAAAAGAAGTTGAAGCTTCTGGACTTCAGGATGAGAAACTTAAGGATCCAACTTCCTACCAGCCCTTGTATTTCCTACAGCCCAAAATTTGAAATGGTATTAATAGTCCATAAAATGGGTTAGTTAGCATCATGCAGCTTTCCTAATTTTGACTCATTGTAAGAGTTTTACAGTGCATAACGTTATCAATAACATTATGGGCAAACACTCACAAATAAACGCAACAGTTGCATTTTACTGTTAGAAATTCAGTGACTGATATGCTATAAAAATTAAGATATTCACAAAGTATAAAGGTATTTTGGAAGAGGTACCCTCCAAACCCAAAGCCATTTGCAACCTGTTCCTGTACAGTCTATCAGTGTTCGAAGTGATGAAAAGAAACCTATACTCTTAAAGAATAAAGAAACCAAGATGTAAAAAACCCTCACATCACTGGAACTAAAACACAATATTTTAAAAAGGAGAAAGAAAACAGGAGTGAAATTGTAATTTTTATATTTCAGAAAGACATATTGAGATTTATACTACCTCAGCTAGGAAAATAAACAGAAATGATGACCCCTTAGTGCACCCCCAATACATCTGGAAAGCAAATACAGGATGGCAGCCAGTGAAGACAGCAAAGAGGATAAAACAAGATAATCCAAGATCTTATTTCACTTGGCAAGTAACAAATCCCAACAGGCAGGATCTTTTCGTTGACAAAACTTGCTAACAAAATCTACAGTAAGATAAAAATACAAATGGGGGTTTTCAAGAGGAAACAGAGCAGATGTGTCAACTGAGCTGCAATCGAAGAAAGTATGTGAGATCCACGGCCATAATTCAGAAGCTCCAGGTATTAACCCCAGCACTCCTGCAGGTCTCACTGCAGAAAAACTCATCTTACCCTTCCTCCAGGCATCCCTCAAACTAGTAACACTTATACATCAATAAGGATAAAATGTAGCTCTAGACACAGCTTTCATATTTTTACAGCCAAGCAAAAGATGCCAATTCATGAACTCAGCTACTTTAAAAAAAAAAAAAAAATTAATATGAAGTGTTCAGGTCTGACTAATTTTTAAGTTTGACTTGAGACTGGCCACATTGGATTTTACCTAAATATGTTTATTTTAAGGCTGGGCATTTCACCACGTGTGTTTTGCCAGCCAAGTTCAATGAAAGCTGATGTCTTCTAACTCTATTCCACCACAAACGACAGAGACAAATGGTTATATTACCTCAAGAGTTCCTTTGGCAGAGTAAGCTGCATACGAGTACAGGAGGTCTTGACTGTGAAGCGTTTTGGTCTCTCTGTTGCACTGTTGTCCACTAGGATAAAAGCATTCACCGCTGTTTTTCAGAGTTACTGTGTTTGAAGAAGAGCCCGGCAGGTCAAGCAAAACAGAGTAATTTACCAGCCGGACATCTTCAAGGCCTTGGGAAGTCCACTCAACCAGAATTTTCATTGCAATGTCTACATCATCTTCTCTAGGGAACTGTAACAAATCTCTAGGGGGGAAAAAAAAAAAGCCACAAGCAAAGACAGTTTTAGTTTATTTCGCACCAAGACACTTGTACCTTAATATGCATCAGTCTATAATTCTATTCGTAATGTATCATCAAACATGCGGGGAAAAAACCCACACCTTTTTTTTTTTTGCAAATAATTTCTTACCGATTGTGAGACAAAAGCAACTGCTTTCTGGGAAATTAAATAAGGAAAAAAAATATTTATAGGAAACATATCCAAATAGAACATAAAGAATCCGCGGAAATTATCACAGTAATTGTTTCAAAATTCATCTCTCTGGTGCTGAGCAAGTTTCTGATATAGCATCAATTTAACCAACCGTTGAATATGGAGAATGAAATTTAAAGTAACATTTCAGGGACCTCAGGGAAGGCACTATGCTGAAAATTAGTTGTAATTATATGTTTGGCTTAAATTCATCAAGTAAAGCAAATTTGCTAAACAGAGTGGAACTGTTCCCCTAAATATTGTGCTAGCTGTCAGAGAGTTTTCCTCAGATTTCCTACCTGCACTGAAAGATTACCTGAGCCAACAGCTTGGCAAGCATACGAAACGAGCCTGGAAATTATTTTGGCAGTTATCTACAAGATGGGCCAACTGAGACCTCGGATGGGTTGGCCTGGGCTTGTATCACTGGGTTTGTATCGCTGTTCTACACCTGCCACCAGATGGGCCACAGGATGAAAATGGTGACAGCACTGAAGGACCACCCTCCTCCCCAGCAATTACCAAAAGACTAGAGACGTAGAGAGGATTTTAAAAATAACTTTAGAGGACAGACATGCTGAAGGGACAACTAAGTAGGGAAGGCTTTCCCTACTTAAGTAGGCAAGCAGTTATGCAAGCAAAGAAGGGCAGAAATGAAAAGCACCATTCTTCAAATAAAAAGCACTACCCAAATGCAGTACAAAAACCTCATTTGCTGAATTTTGTGAGGATTTTCTTTTTTTTACTGGTTTCGTGTGTGTGTCTGTGAAGCTCTGAGGACTGAGGAACAAGACTAAGGATCACAGAGGTATTGTCTTCCAAGCACAGAGATACTGCCACTGCCTGAAACTCTTGTTCACAAGCTTCTTTTCACAAAAAGGCCAATCACATTTAGATGGTTTAGGGTCCTTAAAACCTAAAAGTTTCATGTTTAAAATATAAACCTTAAAAATTACCCTGTCTTGCATATATCAAAAGCAATGGCTGAATAACGCATAGCCATTTTAAAACCATTACTGCATGTGATAGGTGTTTGAGACTCCCACCCAGCACTTTGCAGGGAGTTCACAACCGTGATGTTCAGAACCCAGCTGCGACGCCGCAAGCAGGAAAGGTACCGGTACTGCTTCCATCGGGGTCTGCACCAGCCCCAGGGAGAACTCAACCAAGGAAAGCTTATGACAGAAAGCAAGCACAACGACCCCCTTCTCCACCCCAACAAAACAGTTGAGTGGTTCAACAGACCTTTAAAAAAGAACATTAACTGTCTAGACAACATCAAAACCTTAACAAGGCAACAAGTGAAGTTATAACACCTATTATAGCCTAGAAATGGCTCAAAAATGGTATACTACATTCAAGTGTCTAATGCCCATCACCACATTATATGGGTGAAATAATTATTCCAACATCCAAAGGATTTAGAAAACATACAAAATTCTCTGTTTAAAGGAGTATATTGTATCCCAGGCCCCATTGCAGCAGCAAGGTTATTTGCGTACAAAGTTCAAAATCTTTACAAGACACTGGACTTATGTTGAAGGCTTCAGAGATCCTGTCAGGAAGAATAACTGTCTTGCAGATTTAATCTTTCCAAATTATCTAAAATAAGTCTTCAAGCAGTCTACACAAAACAGATGAGTTAATCCAATCTGTATATATTACAAGTTTCCAATTTCATCTCCTGTGCCTGCTAATGTAATGACATAAACTTGGGCACTGCAGAAATACAGAAAGTTGTGTGATTAACACAGTCATTAACAGAATATCTGCACTTCCCTCAGGTGATAGCAACATTAATAGAATAAATAATTGAAGAAACTTATCCCAGGCCAATAAGGTTATGGCACATTGCAACAAGAAGTATTCCATTTCAGTAAAAGGAATTAGCATTAAAAGAAGACGACACAATAAGCAAATTGCTCCCACAGTAATAGAAGTAAAGTTACTTTCTACTTCATAATTAAATAAGCATGTCTTTGAAACTTTTGTGACGACATATCTGATTAAGTTAAAGAAATGAGCACTCACTATTTCCTCCATAATGTGTTTATAGCATGTTAAAATCAAATTGCAAATTATGACCACACGTTATATTACAATAAATCAGCACACATTAGACTACCTTGATCAATCTTATGAACATCACCACTAAGATTTTTTTTTTCAGCTTTCTTGCAGTCACTGACTTGTGCTTGTCTTTGATATAATTCTACTGACTGCATGAACTTAAAGTCAGAGGTAACTGAACTCATTATTTTTATTACATACTACTTGAATAGTAAGTGTATAATGTAAAAATAGTATTTCCTAAACCCTATCAAATTTGGAAAAGTGTAACGTTTGGCAGTTTGTCCTGGAAAAATCCCAACACCTAATGTGCACTTCATAGTCCCTCTCTACAAATTGCCAATTAACTTGCTTCCTAAAACTTCCAGGGCAAAGATTCATAGCAGTAAGATTTAAGCAGTGGAAAGAAACAGGCCCTCGGGATGATTACGTTTCTCACTTTTTCAAACGGGTGCATACTCAGTAGGAATCAATAGCGATGCGATTGCCAATTTCCATTTACAATACTGCCTTTCATAACGTCAGCCAAATTTTTTATTTCCTTACTCACGTTAAAAAGATACTTTATTCAGCTGCTTGTTCAGGTTCAGTCAATGGGAATAACCACAAAGTTAACAGGCACATCTCAGTTGCTGTAAATCTGCATAATTTATCAAAGTGGAGCCACTAGAGACTTAAGATTTGGTCTCAAGTGAGAATCAACGTTAAGAAATATAAAAACAGTCTGAATAATACTGTGCCTTTATCGGATGCTCTCAAAGAGATTTCCACAAGTTACTTGCCTTCACTTTCTAATATAGATCAGATATTGCACTAATGCATGTCAGAACAGGACATAAACTTGTTTCATGAGTATTTTTCTCCATCTCAAATATGCTCGGTTCCCAAACTGAAAAGTAAAAAAACAGGTAAAATTGCACTTAGAAAGCATACCCTAGTTCACTTGAATAAGGCAAAGTTTTCCCACTTCGATATGAGGACTAGATCAAGAAAATGGTTATGAAGACATGTTCTTAATTTTCCTGTGTAAACAAGAAGTCTAAGTCGTATTTTACTGCCTGACCAGCTGAACGTCCTGACCAGCCAAGAGCAGCAGACCACGACTGTTGGAGGTTCAAAGTTCTAAAGCTAGGAAAATAAGTTGAAATAAGACAAAGTTACACCTGTAATAAAGGCAGGCTTTTTGCAGCTTCAAAAGACCAATCTTTAACAGATGTTTATAAAAGATAAATGAACACACGTGGGCGCACACACACATGAAATACAGAAATTTCATTTTCAAATTGGTAACCATGGGGAACATGGAGCTGCAGCAGCTTAAAGGAATGTCATCTGCTGTAACAGCATTTTTTTCGACACAGCTTGCTGAAGAACAGAACAAGGTATTGCAAATAAGCCAGCTGCTCGTTGCTGGTGATACACGGGGACACTGCGAAACACCGCTCAAAGGNCAGCCCCCGCCAAGAAATCTAAAACCGCAGTAGGATACTACAGATTTAATCTTAAAAATCTATGTTTTCCCTCAAATATGAAGAACTTCAAGTGTGGTTTGTTTAAGTATTTCTTTTTCTTTAAAGATTTAATGTCTGTACTGGAATGAGAATAGGAAATGGCTTACACTTCATGGCCTATTAAAAAAAATAATCATCTGAATTCCAGTCTTGCAGAGTTAGATTTTTATCTAAGTCACATATTCCCAAATTTTGACTGTAAATTTTTACTCTTTATTTTCCCTCAGTTCACTGAAACTGCTGATAAAGCAATTACTGGAATTTTAGGTAAGGACTAAGAAGAAATATAAATTTTTCAGCTGAGTAGTTGTTTTCAAATTTTGAAAGTCGCAATGAATTCACCAGACTTTTTTTTTGGTAAAGCTACATCAGATCAAAGCATTACCCTGCCTAATATGCCACTTCCAACAGTAGCTGGTAGCAGATAAACAAAAAAGAACGCAAGAAACGCATCATATGGGGTTATTATATTTATAGACTTCCATGCATATGTCTTTTTTCCAACCCCAAACTTTGTCCAGGCTGAATTTTAAAAATGTTTACATATGTTCAGGATTTCAGAACTCGTCTCAGTCCATTAAGAGCTGAGACGTGGCAGTTTCAGTAGTGCCGGGTGAGCGCACAGCACTCGCGCAGACCAACTGCTCAGCATATGCACAAGTATTTTTCACAGTTGCAGGCAGGGTATTTATTTGTATCCACCACATACGGTGTGCGCGCACAGCAAACTAAATGCGTTCAGGAAATACCACCTGCCCAAGCCACATCTGTTTCAATGTTAATTACACGTTCCTGTTAATTAGGGTGCTCAACTGGCCGGTCTCCAGCCTGCCCGATCGGATTTCCCGTGGTCTCAACTGACTGCCGCAAGGCTGCCGCTTCCAAAAGAAAGGAAAAAAAAAAAAAAAAAAAAAATCCAAGTCCAAGAGAGGATATTTATCAGGAGGTTAGAATACATAAGAGAAACATTCTCACGGTGTAAAGAACTGACTACATGCAGCTTAGTGCAGGACAGGATCCAGAACCACTTCAGGCTCTTCAGGTTACCTTGCAAGGCCGCCAGCAACCGCTCCAGAACGCAGATCCACCGCCATGTCCTTTGTCACACCTGCCATCACTCTCTACACATTGTGGATATTCTGGGCATATTTTTAGTACTGATATTAATATTAATTTTGTGGCAGTCACGGGTCACAAGAAATCTGGTAGTGTGTTCATTCTTGTCACACGATGACCATAGTAATGACCAAAAATAACAGGTAAGTCTATTGAGATACGCTCCCTAAATCACAAATAAGGCAATACTGGCCAACAGCATGAAAGCAATGGAAAGCTTTGGTTAAACATAACATTTGGACACTAGATATGGGTCAGCCACTATGTGACATGATGCTGCTTCTTCCGTTCGCCTGGTTTTTGGCCAGCCAGTCTCATCACCCGCAGCAGCCTCTCCATCGGAGACCGACCTCCCATGGGAGGCAGGGCTTTCTGCCAGCCCTGCGCTGGCATCCAGTTCTGCCCGACAGAAAAATTTATACATGGCTCATCAGAACACAGTGATGAATGCGTGCTCTGTCCTAACGACGGGAAAGCTAAAACCCTGTCCGTTCTCAGGTAACAACATAGCACTTTTGCTATCAAAAGGAGCATTTACAGATCTGCACCTGCGTATCTCTACGAATGCTACAGAGTGTCGATAATATAGATATAATGCCATTAACATAATGGAGTATGATTTATGACAGCTTTTACTTTTCACAGACACAAAACAAATGTAATTCATTAAACCATAAAAAATACGTAAGGTCAGATAACAGAACACCGGCTCTAGATTTGGTTGTGCAGTTCTGTAGCAGAAAAACGCTTTTGAACTTTTCTTTAAAACAAAACAAAACAAAACCAAAACACATTATGTGCACCATGGCTTTTGGGCTGTCTTCGATAAAAAAGGGACTTGAGTCGACTATTTAGAAAATTATACCATGAGCAGGCACAAAAGTACTTTTAAATAAAACTTCATAGCTTTTTCCTTTAGGTCCACCCAGGTATTAGACTTTTGCAGTGGTACCTGACCATATGAACCCTTCTCCTATCATAGTACAATTATGTGCACAACAGCTTCAGGCCAAACCTCTCACTTTCCTGAGAAGTTCTTTGTTATGGGATTGAAGAACACCCTCAGATCTCAGCCCATGCTGGCTTCCAAGCTCAGCTATTTTGTACATTATGGGTTGTTTTTTTTTTTTTTTTTTCACTACAGGACTACCAAGCATATTGCTGCTACTACCCACCGCATCAGACAGTCAAACGCCTCTGATCTTTTTCTAAATAAAACTAATGGGGATAGTTCAAATCCCACTTGCCATCATCAGGATACAAGCCAAGCTTGCATTCAAGGCAGATGGTGGAAGGTATTGAAAAATGACTGTTTCTCTCACTCTGTGATTCCACAGTTTATTGGAAAACAAGCAATTCATCGTTCCTCTATACTAAACATTGCGAAGTCATGAACTGGCCATAGGTGAGCTTTCCAAAGCTTTCTAAGAGATTTGGATGTCAGACATCTAGCCAGGATCCAAACCTTCCAAATGCTTCAGAATATCAGAATGACAATGAGTTCCAACAAGGGTCTATCAAACAATTGCCCAGAAGAGGGTAAAACCAGGGAAACCCTACACAAAATTCCTCAGCTGATCTTCTAGTCTATTTTAAGCTTAGAAGGAATTTTGAAAAAAAATCCAAAACCTACAGCTCTGAATACCTGTGACTTCTTAGAGAGTATTCACCTTACTTTTCAGCAATAACATGCCATTCTAAACTGAAAAAGGCTCTTTCAGATCTCTTTGTTTAATAAACAACAATTCTTCCAGTTACACAATCTTTTATTGTGGAAACAAACACCCATGGTAAAACCCGACACCTTACCTATTCTAGCATCAGACGCATAAACAACATATAGTTTTTAAAAATAGTATTAATATAACAGTATGCTCTACATGCTCAGAGTTCAAGAGCCCATCATATTTTAATGGTCTATTAATAGAAAACTACTGATTACATCTTATTACTGACAGAGAAGGAAAATTTTTGAAAACTGTTATTGAAGAATATAAGTGCAGTAACTGAAGCAGTCATATGACTTATGCATTAATCTAATGAGTTAAACTCCATCACAACACAGAGCACGTGGCCCGATCCACCAACAAATCAACTGACATTTGTATAAATCACGCCAATGAACGCAAGGCATCCAAGCTTTGCAAGGTACGTATCTGTCAACAAGCTAGCCATCTGCAAATACGTTACATTTTAAAAAGTTCGGTACAGAATCACAGAATCACAGAATAGTCAGGGTTGGAAGGGACCTCTGGAGATCATCTAGTCCAACCCCCCCGCCAGAGCAGGGTCACCTACAACAAGTTGCACAGGACAGCGTCCAGGCGGGTTTTGAATGTCTCCAGAGTGGGAGACTCCACAACCTCTCTGGGCAGCCTGTTCCAGTGCTCCACCACCCTCAAAGTAAAGAAGTTCCTCCTCATGTTAAGATGGAACTTCCTATGTTCAAGTTTGTGCCCATTACCCCTCGTCCTATCAATGGGCACCACTGAAAAAAGACTGCTCCCATCCCCCTGGCATCCTCCCTTCAGGTATTTGAAAGCATTAACAAGATCGCCCCTCAATCTTCTTTTCTCCAGACTAAAGAGACCCAAATCCCTCAGCCTTTCCTCATATGAAAGATGTTCCAATCCCCTAATCATCTTTGTAGCCCTTTGCTGGACCCTCTCCAGCAGATCCCTGTCCTTCTTGAACTGGGGAGCCCAGAACTGGACGCAGTATTCCAGATGCGGCCTCACCAGGGCAGAGTAGAGGGGGAGGATGACCTCCCTCGACCTGCTGGCCACACTCCTTTTGATGCACCCCAGGATGCCATTGGCCCTCTTGGCCGCCAGGGCACATTGCTGGCTCATGGTCATCCTGTTGTCCACCAGGACTCCCAGGTCCCTTTCCACAGAGCTGCTCTCCAGGAGGTCGGCCCCCAACCTGTACTGATGCATGGGGTTATTCCTCCCCAGATGCAGTACCCTACATTTACCCTTGTTGAATTTCATTAAGTTCCTCTCTGCCCAACTCTCCAGCCTATCCAGGTCACGCTGTAAGGCAGCACAGCCTTCTGGCGTATCAGCCACTCCTCCCAGTTTAGTGTCATCAGCAAACTTGCTGATGGTACACTCTACCCCTTCGTCCAGATCATCGATGAATATATTGAACAGGACTGGACCCAGTACTGACCCTTGAGGGACACCACTTGTTACTGACCTCCAACTAGACTCTGCACCACTAACCACAACCCTCTGAGCTCTATCGGCTAGCCAGTTCCCAATCCACCCCACTGTCCATCCATCTATCCCACACTTCCTAAGCTTGCCAGGGAGGATGATGTGGGAGACAGTGTCGAAAGCCTTGCCAAAGTCAAGGTAGACAACATCCACCGCCCTCCCCTCATCCACCCATCTAGTGATCTCATCATAGAATGCTATCAGATTAGTCAGACACGACTTCCCCTTAGTGAATCCATGTTGACTACTTCTGATAACCTTTTCATCCAGGTGCTTTGAGATGATACCCAGCACAAGCTGCTCCATCTTCTTTCCAGGGATGGAGGTACGTGTTCTCCATATAGAAATTATGTGAGTTTCTACCTGTTCCGAACCCTTTTACTCTGATTTTCAGTAATTCTTGATATTTTAAGTCACAATTTCAGCAGCAACTGTAGGTATGCATTTGCATCCCAGCACAAGGAAGGTGGTCTTCTAAAGCAACATAGCAAATAATCTCAGTATTTCATGAATCAGCAGCATCTGCAAGTGTCAGTCATAGAAAGGCCTCATCTAAGGTCCAAGAAACATTGCATATGTGCACTAGCATTTGAGTCCAGAAATTGCTGGGCAAAGAACTGAAGAGTTTAGTTAATTCAGATCCTTTGCAAGTCAGCCAAAAAGATTTTGAACATATGCAAAATATGTTATCTGGGTTGTAAATTTGATAGAAACTGTTTTGAATACATCAGATTTTCAAAAACAAAGATGTTCTTAATACAATTTTTATTCGCAGAATGGAAAACAGATGGCAAAAGATCAACATCATCTCAGTACTTTAGGAATGAATTGGCTTATCAGCAGAGCACAAAAGTACAGTAAAACACATTGGCCAAAGTGAAGGTTGTTTAAACGTGTTAATTTGCAATGGACTATGAGCATGTGTAATCAGGTTAAGTTCTGCTATCATGCAATAACTTGTTAAATTACTGCTATTTGATCACTTACAATCATGCAGGCAAAATCTGAAAGGCAGTTGATTTGATATTAAACCAGATGCCCAAGAAATGAAAACCACGAAACTGTGGAAGTTTTTGAAAATGTTTAGTATAAGCAAATTACTCAAGGGCAGACAGGGAGGCAATGGCAGAGCTACAAACAGAAACCAGGTTGCCTGATTCACACTCATGGATTTCGATTAGCAAAGCATCCCACACTTTATGGAAAATCATCCTTTTTTTTTTTTTTTAAAAAAACACTCTCTTTTCTGTGACATACACCTTGCTTAATTATCCAGTGTAGAGACAGATGAGAATGTCATTTAGCACTTCTTCCCCATCATTCTGGAGACACATTAAAAAAAAAGGATGGTAATCACTCTCCATTTTCAGAATAGTTAACGAACCAAAGAAACCTTAATACAGAGAATGACAGCTCCAGACCCACGAATGGGCTATTTTTCAAAATCCCAAAGACTGTTAATTCCAGATGGAGAGGAGAGAGGAGATACCTTTTACATCGTATACTACAGCACAAAAGAAGTCATTGCCATGATTCATTGTTCCTTTTGGTTACACGAGGGTTTAGGTGAAAGGTTCTCCTTTTAGGAAAGCAAGCAAACCTTGCTTCGTCCTAACTCTGAGCTCTCAGTCTTCAAATACGTACCACAAGCAGGACTGATCTACTCCTTCATACACATCTTGGTTTTAGTACAGTAAACTGTTTTCGACAGATGAACTGTCTTTAAATAAGGTTCTTCCAAAATATATACAGAATGGATATATCTACACAAGAAACCTTTTTTTTTTTTAATTTTTATTAAACAATCTCTTGTTTGCAAGAGAATCTCTCCAAATGATGCTATTTTCTTTCCAAATCAGTAAGATCACCACCACTACTTTTTTCCTATTAACTTCCATAGTTGCTAAGTTTCATTTGCGAGACAGGTTTTCCTCTATGGTATACAGGATTGTGTGTGTGTATAACATCACAATCTGTATCTTTGCACAATTCCAGTATTTTAAATAAACTTGTACTGCGTCTGAAGATATAACAGTGCTCTGTATGACTTACCCTGAACTTTTATTTTGGACGTACCAGAGTATCTTAGCCTCTGTTTTAAATACAGCAAAGGGAATATAATTGTCTTCCGAGTTTATAGGTCTAATTATTTAACAAAGGGATTTACCACTAATTTCTCCTAATGCAAGAAAAGAACCAGGTCCCAAGCTGCGAACAACTGTGCCCTGCAGTTTCCAACAGGTTACGATGCCGAGGGCAATGCATGCTGCAGCTGAAGGAGGACAGGGAAAAAAAAAACAACAATCCCCCACCTTGAAAGTGTTTGCATATAACCCGGCATTCACAGGCAGAGCACTGACCCAGCAAAACTTCACAATCACAGAATCTTCTTTTCTTCCCAGACCACAGGGAATATGTCAGTGTCTCAATAAAATGTGACCAGCTGCATAATCAAGTCCAAGTGGTACCTTTTACTGTCAGAGACAATTACGTTTACTTACAGCGAGAGACCATTTCTGTATGTATGTGAATAGCGGTGGATGTTTCACTAACACTTTTCTATACAGAAAAACCAATTGATCAAAAAAACCCTTGAAACCTTGGCTTTTTATATAGAAAATCTGCTGATCAAAAAAAAAAAAATCTCAATACTGCCCAACTGGCAGTATTTTATTCCTTTCAATTGCCAATCATTAGGTTACACTGTGAACTGAAAAGAAATTAGATTGAATGCCAGGTGTAATTCTGACAGCATGGACAACTTTATTTGAACTGTATGATTTAACTTTTGAATAATACCCCAGTTCCCAAAGGACAATGAGGAATTAAGAGGGCACGCTAGCCCGAAATCCTAGAAACACTTAGCAACGCTTAGAAAAGCTACCTATTATTTGAAGATTTAGGATTATTTGGAATTAAATAAATCCTCAAATAAATGTTTACTTTTTAAAATTAAAAAGAAGGTAAAACCTTCATTTTATCTCATGAATCTCAAGAGGTTAACCCTATATACGGGAAAGCCTAAGATAGGCACAAGATGATGCCATGTAACCTTTCTGTCCCCAGCCTCATTTTCTTCTCAGTGGATGTTAACTTACCAGTGCACCTCTAATGGAACTGGAGAGATTTCTAGCTGGTATGTCAGCTTGGATGTTTTATGAAAATATTTAAAAGTTCAGTCAGATGTATCAGTCAAAATGAAAACTGCACATAAAAAAGGGAGAAAGGATACAATATCGTTTCTACATATTTACGTAAGGAAAATGTTATCATGAATGTCAGATCACATGGCTTAGTTCAGATAAACTCCATCTCACCAGCTGAACTGCATTTCAGCTGAATTTGTTTTTATCTGAAAATACTGACATCTTTGAACTGACCCTTCAGTTCTAATATACAACTGAGGAAATCAACACTGATAACCAGAACAGTGTCCTGAAGTTATTTATGCTGTACTGCAAATCAAATTGCTTGTGGCTATACAAAAAGCTCTCTCCAAAGCAGGAGGCACAGAATCTTGTAAAGAGAGGCTTGGGAAGAGACCACAGGAGATCATTTGGTTCAAGGCAGGCTCAGCTCACCCGACTGCCACTCCAGGCAGATGTTTTCCTGCCCTGTTCCATATATAGAAATTCTTTGTCCATACAAAATAATCACCCTACGTACTGCTGCATTGGAGCACACTTTATTTTCTCCTTTCCACCAATGATGTTGAGAACAGACTAATATTTTTCTCTTTGCAGTTGGGTTTGGGTTTTTTTGTTTGTTTGTGGTTTTTTGTTTTGTTTTGTTTTTTTACATACTTAAGGATTGCTCTTACGGCCTTCCCTCATCTGATCTTGTCTTAAGCCAAACGTCCCCAAGTCTTTTCATCCATTTCCTCAGAGCTCCTGCTCCTGAAATCTCCGACTGCCCTCTCTGATCTCTTCTGGCCCTCTTCCAGCGTGTCCCCACTCCTCCTGAAACTGAGCTCCAACAAATGGACACGGTGAATATGCCACTTGCACTGAAGATGAATGATTAGTATCCAATTATCGTTTGCCTCCATAAAAGTCAATTACTATTCCTCAGCTGTCCTTTACTTTGATTTCACCTCCGCACCTCTCCAGTAAGTTCACCGAGTCCTTTAGCTCCCTTGACCTCACAGAGGCCTCATCGCTCATTTGCTGCGAGAAGGAATGGTCCAGAGCACATCTTTATGTACAGTACAAAATACATCAGATTTGCAAAGTGCTGAAAATCCACTGTTAAGAATGGATTCCCCCACCCCCCCAAGAAAACCCCCAAACCTCTCCCACATAGATAACTAAGCTTAAGCCCAAGACTTCCNAGCCTGTGCAGACAGCAACCGGCCTGGCCAGAGCTGTGTACTCTCATCGAATTGAGTCCTCCCAAAACATCGAGTGGGCTCTGACTGAAAAAGTAACTTCTACAAGGATTTAATTGAGAGCGAGAAACTTTTTCAAGCAGGCAAAACTCAAAGTATTTGCTTGCCCACTTCTAAGCATCTACCAATCCCAAGTCTGGAGCTGCTTTGAGATTTGGCTTCCAAAGTTATCACTCTGTTTGCAATGAGAATCCCACCAGTTTGCTCGTGGTCCAGCAAATCTGCAGTCACTCTCTCTCTGGTGCAACTGCCTGCACAGGCAACTTCAGGTCCATACCAAAAAGTCCTTCTTTCTGTCACTTTTAAGGCCGATCTGCCCACTTCATCTCCTCTCAGCACTCTCTGTGCCACAAAATCCAAACCAGTTGCTCCATCAAGTCCATGCATCTCCAGTAAAGTGCATCCCCATGGGGCACATCACAACGCCGAGGCGTACAGGGCAAAATGGAGGTGTCACAGTGCAGAGTCTTCCAGAAAAGTCCTAGGAAAGGAACCTTACCTGCTCCTCCTCCACCACCTCCTTTTACCATTTTGGTATACACCATTCCCTGCTTTCACCTTGCAAGCCCAAAAGTGTAACTTGCTCCCTGCCAAACAATCCATTTACTCATATTTTCTTGCCTGTTGTAGACTTCCCTTGGACTTCTGGCCCTTTTTTTATCTTAAAATAAACTAAACCACATAAAGTGTCCCAGGAACACTGGGTGGCGGTTTCACAGAGTAACACTTAAACGGTCTAACTCATTTTCAGTCTCTCTTACGATCTAACTAAAATTTCAAAGCCCATTTTTAAGCAAATAAAGCAGAAATAAAAGACAAAAACAACAGCAATATGCAGATGTTCAGGAACTGGAATCAAGGCTGAAAAATGCCCCCTAGTATTCAACATACTTTAATGTGCAATCACCTGAATTGCTTACTGCAAGTACAAATGGGCTATTGTAGTACAGCGATGTTTCAACCTGAAGGCCAGAGGGGGGTGGCTGTTGCTAGGCAGTAACGAGGAAAGTGCTCTATTCCAAAGCTGCAGTATCAATTAAATCTTTGAGAACACACACAAAAAAAAAAAATCAGAATCATTACATATCAATGGTAAATTTCAGTACATTTTCTTCTCTCTGTTCCTGCAAAGATATTATGATTCTGAGTCTGAGCTTGCTCTTATTGCCATGCTAAGGAAGCTACAGACAGACAGGAGGATACAGGATTCAGAAATTCGGCAGCAGAGAAGGTTTTCACTGGCTATGCATGTACAGAACACGGTCATGTTACCTACACTGCAGAAAATAAAAATATTGGCATGGTCATCCCACACTGCTTCTTACATCTACTACGAAGACAAAGTAATCTATTAAACTATCTACTAGCTGGAAGAATTCTGGGAGGCAGATGGTCTATTTGTTATTAACATGACATGAATACTCGTATTCTTGGTAACAAACTACCTACGTGGATTATGCAGACGCAACATTTCATCTCAAGTTTCTTAAAGATCTGTGACATTAACACATATGACACATTCACTGACACATAAAAAGGATAAATATCGAAATGGAAAAACTAATAAGAGGTTGGAAGTCTCAATATATTTAATCAAGCTGCACCATACAGAACAGCTTCAGATTTTTTAATCAGGGGACAAAGGAAAAGTAAACCCACAGCTTTAGCAGTGTAGCTAGTCAAAAACATATAAACAGACAAAAAAGTAAAAATTGACAATTGTAACTATACCTGAAGACTAGCCACTAAATCACAGGCATCTGTAAAGTCTATGTTTTCAGGAAAGTAAAGATAAATGAAATTTAGTTTTATTGGAAATCTTCAGAAAACAAATCTACCTTAGTTAGTAAATACGAGAACACAGTAAGAGTTTCACTGCAGTCTAATGTGTACTGTCCCCAATCTGCAACTTCTTCCTTCACCCACCCCAACTGGTTTGATTAACGGCCCATATTGCGGCTCACTCACCGACATTTTCACCACAGACAGAATGCTGCCAAAGAGAGAAAAACATGACAGCGACAGACTCACAATTCGTGTGCATTTATTCCTCAGAGCTACACATTGTAATGGCAAGTTACGGATTTTGCACGCACTTATTTTAATAAACTGATTTAAATTATCCAAGTGCAAATCCATACGTAGACATTATTTTAAAGTAATTGTTCTGTTTAATACGAAATCATTGCAGGCTTTTAATTCTCTGTGTTTTCTGCCGGCTGAAAGCATGCCCACAAGCAGTTCCCGTAACTCCACCGCCACAAAGCAGTAACACATCATCCCAGTGCAAACTGCAAGCTCCCCCCAGCCCCAATTAAAACTACACCCCAAAGAGCTCCTTTTAAACAAAAATATATACACCTTAGTTTAGATCAACTCCTTCAATTTCTTCCAGGGCAGAAACAAAGAGAACTAGGATAGCGTTTATTGACTTCTGAATTTTGGTTAGGCGCTTAATGAAGTTACTTTTAATAAAAACATCACTTTAAGTACAAGCAACAATTACTATGAGACCTGAGCAATTCGGGGTATGTTAGAAGACAAAAAGGAGTAGGACACTACATTACTGTGAGCTTTGCTACTGAAGAAAATAATGATCTGGAAATGCACGCATTATTGAGTGAAACAAATTGTGGATTTTATTCAATCTGATCACCAATTAAAATAAATATCACATGTGGTTAAGCCTAGAAATTCACTTTATCTGAAATCATTGTAACACAGAACACAAGGGAAGATGCTAAGCATATTTTCAGTGAAGTTAATAGTTTTGTCAACAAAATACAATAATAGCTGTGATATTTATGTAAGCAATATCTTCCAAAGTGCCTACAGGATTTAGGAAAGTCAAAAGACTTAAGTCTCTGTTTTGAACTGCATGTGGGAGCATCTTTTCTATATACTGTTTCAAACAGCAAGTTTCCTTAAGCTAACGGCAGTAATGCTATATAAATGCAGTCTTGGTATACACAGAGAGAGCACAAAAAGGCTACAGTCACCCAAATATCTGCCAGTCACTGTGAAGATCAAGTCCTTAAAATTGGTTATTTTAAAGAGAAAACTCTGCTTCTTTACCTTTCTTACTGTCAAAACTGTCAAATCCCACCTATACCTCCTCTTTCTGAGGTTTTGTGATTTGCTTTGGTTTTGGATTCTGTTGGGGGGGGTGGGGGGGTGGTCACATACTTTTGCCATTCTTTGGTAGGAGTTTCTCTCCCACCTCTCCTCACTGTACTCCTCTTCCCACTGCAAACAGCCTTTTGGTAACCTCAGTCTTCGATGGCTTCACATCTGCTCTGTTCCTTTACCACATTTCACCCCTGAAACGTCCCTTGCCAACTCCAGCCCACTATTCACATTAACATGTTACTCTATGTACTAAGCTGACAGGATCAGCAAACAAAGAATATAATGTACTTCAGCCTTGGGACCAAATAAACGGCTGATGAGGCAACTACACCTTGAGTGGAGAAAGAAAGAATTCATCTTGACAGGGGAGCACGACCACGTATGTCTCCTCCAGCCCTTCATCCTGCACGTCACGAGAGAAAGAGGACATACTCCAGAAGCATGGGCTTAAAAAATAATTTACTCACAATATCCAGATGTTGAGTGGGGAGAGGAATAGTGTTGCTGCTGGAAGTGTTTTTCCGCCGTGTACTCAGGTTTTAAAATTTTAGATAAAAGTGATGCCACCTGAAATGAGTTGGCAGTCTGGGCCCACAAGTCTGCTCTCTAGGCCAGCAAAATGCATAAATTCTTATAAAAATGGGTGATGTTTTTTTCCACCTTGATAATTATGTTCTAAATTTTATTTAACAATATTACTCATACTCTTCATGACTAATACGCTACCTCTCTTTTAGAGGAACAAAGGAGTAGCTTATTTAAGAATTTTTTGTGGGGAAAAAAAAAATCATTATGAGAAGATTTTGTATAACTCCATTATCCAGTGGCAGATCTGCACATTTACAGAGTTGAGAAATGGGAAATGAGAACAATCTTGCTCCGCATTATCTTATCGTCCTTTCACCTTGTCCACTATATTAGGATATGTGGTTTAATGACACATTTATATGAAGAAAACAATAGCTTTATAGCTTACTGTATAGTATGTTGCTAGGATGCATTTGTTAAATCATCGACAAAATTATCCTCTCCAGGTATACATTTAGTATACCTGTTAGCAATTGCAAAAACCAAATTAATCACTTTACCCGCAGCCTAGATTTCACTTGTGTTCAAAAGATGGTTAACATTAGAATCCCAGATCCACATTTAGATGTATAAGATGTTAAATTAAAAATGATGAACACTGAAAATTAGGTCACAGATGTAGGAGTTTCATAAAAGAGGTAAGTAGCTGGTTTGGAAACCTATTTCCTCCTCAGCTAGAAAATGTTCCTGTGGAAGACTGGCAAGTCAGCAACATCACGTGTTTCTGAGGACAAGCCGTGTTGCACCTTTCGGTACCCAAACACTTTATCCTATTCTGCCTGCTCAGGCCTCAGCCCTAAGTCTCAAGACACACACCAAATCCTCTGCCTTCAAATACGCTGCCACCGTATCAGTACGGGAAATTCACCCTATAAACTCATTTATCTCCAGCTGATTCCACTAAAGGGATTGTTGTCCCAAGCCCTTCCCACATCTTTGCCCTCCATCTGAAAATTACTGTTTATTCAGCTCTGTTGATGGAACAATGAACCCACCTCAATCAAAATAGGCTGGGTGGGTTGATGCATTTTAAACACTATATCTTATCATATATTTGTTAACCCAGCTCATCAACTAACTACCAAAATATTTTTCTGCAGCAAGTCCTCTCCTCAAGACCAGTTATAATCTTTTCACAAGCCACCATCCAACGCAAGTCCACTTCCAGCATTTCGCTAGCACTCACAGTAGGGCATCGGCTCTTCTGTTTCCTGAAATGAAATCACCACATCAAAATCTTCTAGCTGAATGGGCGCCCGACCTTTTTAAAGGTGTGCTATCAATAAGATGAAATAAACTGCAGGACTCCAACAATCAGGTTAAAAACTCAGTAAGTAGCCAGGAGATGACATGAAATGAGACCAAGTGGTCACTGCTTAATGCAGTCAACTATCTCCTGCAACAAAAGCACCTTTCAATAACCAACATCTGCTTCTACAATACAAAGATATATCTGCATTGGTGAATGAATAGAAAAAAGCGTGGTTAAAGGCATTCAAAGGCACATTGTTTCTATCCGTCCACATTTCCAGAACATGAAATAACACTTGTTAATAAACAGGTTTCTGCATGCTGCCAAATTAAGGATAAACCCCAAAACTAGATTAACTGTAAGAGGAAAATACCTACCTTTCTTCCTATAAAAGTGCAGGTCTCTTACACAACCTTGTGATTTTAAAGCGAATTTTAACAATTGTTCTTTGTTCAAAAGCCAGAGAGATACATAGAATCCACATAAACCTACAAGCACAAGCGGTGAGCCACGCACACACGTGTGCGAGAGCGAGTGTGCGCACACGTGTGCGCGCAGCATGAACCGCTGGGACTGGAAGAGGTCCCACGACTGCTTCACCTCCAGCTGTTATTTTCCAGTTTAAGGCTGATTGCAGGAACCCCAGAAGAGTCCAATGCAACTCCTGATGACAGCAAGGAAACAAGACGTTTGGAACGCAACCTGCTTTCTCTGCCCTTGGACACTTCTAACAGTTCAACTTGTCTCCTGCTAGATGAAGCGCGAACCCCAGGAGATGCAACTCCTTCCACCGGGCAGCATCATTCACCAAAGCCTGGGAGAAAGTCCCACAACAGCTTTCAGCTGCTGTTAATTCCTATTTTAAAGAGGGAATAACACACATTAGGCTGTCCTGCTGGGTAAACATATTCACCTGTTTCTCTGGCTTTCTTTGTAAAATGCCCCTTTAACTCTGCAGGGTCACAGCTGCCAAAAACATAAGAAGATTGAAACAGAGAAAAATAGACATTTTGTTACCAACTAAAAAGTTTAAGTAAACAAAAGCAACACCTGTTTTTGCCATTTGCAAAGATTATTTTTCCTTGAGTATTTGCATTTTAATACACTGAAGACCTGTATTTTCCAAGACACAGCAAAACTACTGGTCCTACTGACGGTACTTAAGTTTATAGCTTCTGAGTATCATTTGGAAATAAGACAATTACAGGAGCATTTTCAGAGCCACCCCAAAAAAAAGAAATCCACTATCCCGTAAGGTCAAAAAATTCATGTAAACTCCTAAAATAAAAAAAAAATTACAGGATCACCTCACATCCACTGAACTCTGCCTAACTGGGTTAATTACAGAGCAAAGCTGTGCCCCTGTGTTCAAGCCCATAGAGTTATGGTACTACACAAAGGGTGAAGTTTAAATTAATCAAAGCCTTTCTACGTACTATCTTCGTGTTCATCACATCCACAATGTGACAAAGACACTCATGTTACCAAATCCTATCAAACGTCGGCACTTACGGAAAGCATTATTTGCAGTATGCTTCAAGAATCTTCTCGTGCTGAAAAACAACAGCAATTCTCTCTTGCACTACCGCTAGACAGTGCTCAATTCCAACAGAGACCTGATTATACCAGAAAATACATTTGTGAACCATCACTGTACAAAATTCTTTTGAGGAATCAAACCAGCATTTTGCCCAGCCTCCAAAAACAGGTGGGCCAATGGCATACAAAATCTTTTCTTCGAGTAGCCTCCCTCAGTAGATAACCACTTAATTTTCATACATCTTCTCTATATAATGAAAACATAAAAATGATATGCCCGAAACCACAGCAGTCGCTTACATAAAAAGCTTTAAAAAGCCTGAAACAGACAGATAGATGAACATAATCTGATTACCCACCTCCAAGCAAGTATTTCCAATTATTACAGCTCGGATTATCAAATAATTCCTGCTAAGAATAGCATTAGAAACATTATTAAAATTAATGGTTGCAGTTGTCAGCTGATGAATGCATAATAAATATGGCATCATACATATGACCAGAAGGAGACAATATGTGATGAGTTATGTTTGAGAGTGGGAGACTTATCAACAACACATGAATTTTAACATTGTCATTTTTCCAATCTCTTCACGTAGGCACACTCCAGAAGGAGCAGTAACTGAAAAATTCAGAAGGGTTTTGGGTTTCTTGACTGCATTAATGCTGTTATTACTCAAAATACCCAGAATGTTTGGCACGTCCCCCCAGAAAGGTCCAGTCAGTGCTTCAAACGCATAGAACACTGCTTAAAGCAATTTCATAAACACAAGCTGGAGCGGAGGAGCAAAAGCGCAAGCCAGAACAAACTGCCAAGATACCATTGTCTATTAACAACTCTCATTTCAGGCACATCAGTGTAATGTGATAAACTATCGGCAAGATTTTTACAGAATAAAATTGCTATTACTGAGACAAGCAAATAGTACTTGAAATGTCATGCGTGGTTCGCAGTGGAGCCTTTTCCCCCAGCTTTATTCTCTAATTCCTATAGAAACGCCTACAGCAACAAATAAAAAGTTTCTAGCCATGCAAATCTATTTTGCATTTATCTCAAGCCTTAGCTCCTGGAATACTGTGATGATCTCAGATTTTCAGCTTTTATTAAAAAATATTTTAGCTCTTAGGATTACAAGGGAGAATGTGACAGAATGACCCAAGAACACTCAGCAGTCAGCTAACAAATTAAAAAAAGTATTCCTATTTAATATAATTACTTTCATTGCTTGAACAAGTTAACAATAGAGAGAAGATGAATCATTTTGCCATGTGGCGTTGGCAATGCTGCTTTATGTGATATAAAAAAAAACATTAAGGTAGTGAGACGGTCACAGAGAGGGACTGCGGTCTCACGCTTCTTTGAGCTGATGCTTCACGAGGTGCAGCGGCGTGACCCAACCTTCCCTGGAGTACCAACGAAGGGCAGGTTTGGGGCCACCACTGCAGGGCTCGGACAGAAATGTCATTTGCTGCTGGCCGGCTCTGCCGCCATTGAGGTCCCTTCTCTTGCTGGAGCATGGCGGCAACTCAGAGGCTTCAGCAGACGCAGAGACGGCAGAAGTGGTTTTGGACGCTGCCAGGAATGGCAGCACTCCTCTAGTCTAGGCATGAGATCACAGTTAAAATACATAAAAGCAGTAAATGGAATAGAAATACCCTCCACCTCACGCTCACTGGATAGCTGCTGCGTGCCTCACCATAGGGTCTATGTTTCTGTAAAGAGATGGAGAAAACCAAAGGGGTATGGTGTATTGCAGTCTGGAGTACTGCATCCAGCTTTGGAGTCCTCAGCACAAGAAGGACATGGATCTGTTGGAGCAGGTCCAGAAGAGGGACACAAAGATGATCAAAGAGCTGGAGCACCTCTCCTCTGAAGACAGGTTGAGAGTTGGAGTTGCTCAGCTTGGAGAAGACGCCAGGAAGACCTTACAGCAGCCTTCCAGTATCTGAAGGGGGCCTACAAGAAAGCTGGAGAGGGACTTTTTACAAGGGCATGTTGTGATAGGATGAGGGGAAACAGCTTCAAACTGGAAGAGGGGAGATTTATATTAAATATCAGGAAGAAATTGTTCACTCTGAGGGTGGTGAGCCCCTGGCGCAGGTTGCCCCGAGCAGCTGTGGCTGCCCCATCCCTGGAGGTGTCCAAGGCCAGGTTGGACGGGGCTTGGAGCAACCTGGGCTGGGGGGAGGTGTCCCTGCCCAGGGCAGGGGGGTGGAACTAGATGATCTTAAGGGCCCTTCCAACCTAAACTATTCTATGATTGTGAACACCGAGCCAAACCCTCCTTTCCTTTACACTGACGAGAGGAAAAGGACACAATAAGATGTTTAAGCCCCACTCTCTTGCTATAATATAAAGAAAACTATTATAGAAAACAAAAAGCTTATTCTGGAAAAAAAAAAAAAAACAGGCTAACAATTTAATTTCTGACTGCAGAGATATTACCTTGTTAAATTAACAGTCAGTGAAAGGCTTTTACTTCTTCCTGTAAATGTGTTCCTAATCCTTTCCTTTTCCGCAGTAATCCTGCCACCAGACAGAGGGCACAGTGTGGCACTCGCAGGGGAAAGAACAGGGAACGCCACAACCCCACGTATGGATTTTGACTCATTCCAAACAAATGAATATAGTTTAAAGTTACAGAAGGGAGTATTTGGTATAGCAGTGTAAGGAAACAGCAAGCGGTCCCTCACACACCGTTACTGGTGAAAAAGACATACAGTAACGGTTTTAAGAGGAATAAAGTCATTCATTTGAAACTATGTTGAGAATATAACAGTAATTTATGTAGTTACCAGTTACATTCTTTAGATTGTAAGATGATATCCAGCCGATACAAGACTTAATTCTTTTAAATGGCATTTCCTTCTTGAAACAGAGAGCAACCCAAGGAGGGTACAGTTCTGTTGTGAGCATTTTAAACATTGTGAATAAATTTACTGTAGGAAAAAGGGAAAACAGTTTAACTCTTCAAGCCTCCGCTATAGTGTGACCCTGCTAATTTAAGACACGGTCAAGCAATTTTGATGAAGGCAGAAATTAATATCAACTTCAGTGAGAACTCTGAAAATCAGCTGAACATTGGAATGAGAAAACCCCTGTTTAGGTCTGGAAAACTCCCGCCTGTTCCTTATTCACCCAGTCCTCTGGCACTGAATACGGGTGTTTTCTTCTCCTGTTGCTTCTGACAGATTAAGCAATTCCAGAGTTGTCCATAATTAATTTTGGCAGAAGGGTAACTACCCTTGCACAATCTGGAAGACAAATGAAATGTCAGAGAAAGGCACCCCAGAGTAATTTGTTTCTTGCCTTATCTACAAGAAACAGGTGTAATTTTTTAACAGGTTTGATAGGACAGCACAAGACAGTGGCTCACCACTAGTCACTTAATAAACGCAAACATAATAGAAATACTTTAAGTACTGAAAGGGTAGGGAGAAAAACAGAAACCGATTAGTAAAACAAAACAACCTGACCCTCTGCCCATACCCCCAAAACGTCCTTCAGTAAGTGTCACACACCTGAGCCATTTAATAGGTTTAGGATCTGCAAAGAAGCAGCCACGGAAATCCTCCTGATAAGGGAGCAGGAGATGAACAGTCACCTGGAACCTGCGAAGCATCCCCACCCGCGCCACAGATTCAAGGAGGTACCTGGAGCGCAGGCGTCGCGTCTGTCACTGTCCCATATAGCCCTGCCCCAGAGCAAAAACTACCCAGCTACCTGCAGGGCTGGTGGTACGGTCTGAAGCAAGTCAGGATCAAATGAGTACATGGCGACGATGATGGTTTTGTTTCTCTAACCATCATGATACGATAGTGCCTGCAAAGGCTATGACCACCATGTCTTCTGCTTGGGTGTCTCTTGCCTTTGAAAAGGTAACGGAGCCTCGGCAGAGCCCCTGCGCTCATGGTGAAGCAGCAGACGTGTTTGGCAGAGAGACAATGCCATGTGCAGCAGGGAGGACCAAAAGGTCCACCCCTTGTCTCCCTTCCCCGGAGCGCGAGGTAGCAGGAGAACAAAAAGCCACCAACAGTGACAAAGCCACACAGTCACAGGCCGGGTGCCCAGGATGTCACTACAGGATTGCCAGACACACACTTTGCTGTGTGAGGTGGGATGTTATTTATTAACGCTTAAAGTACAAACCTGTCATCCCCAAGCCCGTCTCTCTTGTTTACCTCACCTCTCACCTATCATCTTAAATCCTGCTATTCTCTCTCTTTTCTCAACTCAAGATTACTTTTGGTCGTCTTATCAGTCTCCTCCAGACTGATAGTTTCAAAAGCAGATATCTCCTCGACGCGGGTGTCTGACGGCTTTGGCCTCACTTTTTATGACACCTGTGCTGACAGCACGTCACAACCACAGATACATCCAACTGTAGCTGAACGCCCCTAAGGACTCGGTAACCAGAAAAAGTTTTCTTACTTTTATACAAAGATTTCCGTTGTGACCTTTCCACTGGATATTAGTTATCAATCTAGAGAACCTTACGCAGTCACAAAACGCTAGTGAGCCAGTCAGTACAGATCCAAGAGGTGGGAAAAAGTCTTCATTTCAGTCAATAACTGAAATGGAAATATCAACTGAGTATTATTGAAAAGGCACATTACGCTTTTTTCATTTCCAAAATGTGAATTTTGAAAATTTCCATCGGCTTTTCCCCCAAGTAGAAAAATAAGGGAAAACTGTTGTTTCACCTCACCCTCAAAATCACTTGGCAATCAGGGTCAATCCCATCAAAGCTCTTACACACACAGTCCTCATTCTTGGACTCGGTGAAATGAGTGTCTTCCTATCTGACAGTACGGCAAAATCCAGATCATAACTTCAAAACCCAGGAGATGGAAGAGGAGCTGAATCGACGCCTGTTCCCATTTTAACTGCTGTGAGTTCCAGCGCTCCTCCATCCAAATCCTGCCCCTCCTTCAAATATAACAATTTAAATTCAGCATCACCTGAATCTTAGGGGGAAAAAAAACCCAAACCAAATCACAAACAAGAAAACCGCATTTAATTCAGTCTGCTAAAAAGTTAATATTTTTAAAATATTAATTAAATTAATAATTTTAATAATATTAAAAAGTCTGCCAAAAATGTTAATAATCACTCCGGAGTAACCAAAGAATGATCTATGAATTTAGGAAGTCAGTATGTCACCAAGAAGTTATAAAACGCGTGACTGTCTTAATTCAGTCCAAAATGGCTTTCGTTGCCCATGCAGATCACAAAACCATCAGTCGGACAGAAGTCAATCAAGAAGTAAGAAAGAAGAAAAAAAAAAAATCTACCAAAAACTTCACGGTGATTAAAAATTTCTTCCAGAGATAAGGAAGAAACACTACCCGGAATAAACAATTTCAGAGAATTTTGATAGAGAGAGATAAAATCCGATACGTTTAATATCACTGATTAGATTTTGAAAAACAAAATGAAAATAAAGCTTTAAATAAGTGTGTTACAAACAATTTATTACAACTAATACCAGAATAAAATAATAACCTTATATACATACACAAAGAGGTTATTAAAATCGGTAGAGGGCATGCAGCCTACCTTGGCTTTATCAATACCACGTTAACTTCAAACTTCCATATTACAATGACAGTGTATCAACTGGTTATTATGTATGTGTTTTGCTGATAATTTTCCAAGTTATTCACCTGAACACAGCTGATTCATTGAACTAAATGGGGGTTTTGTTTTGGTTTGGTTTTTTAATTAGTAATATCAACATTACTAAAGGCAGGAAAAAGAGAGAAAAGATTTCTGGTTTTCAGATTTATTGATCACCAAAGGCAGTTTAGCAATTACATTTTCAGCAAAATAAAATCAAATCCCTCTGAAATCCATAAAAATCTAATGTATATTGATAGAAGAAAATAGGCTTAATTAGTTTTTTTTAAAAAAAACATATTTCAAAATAATGTATAAAGTTGTTTTCTGTCAAAACAAGCAGTCTTTTGGACTTCATGTGTGCAAGAAAATACTTGAAAAATCACGTTTGCCCTAAATACAGACGCTGTCATACACTGAACATTCTCTATTTTTCAATAAGAAGTTTTGTGCCTTTATGCAGCACGTGCCATCATACACATTTTGATAATGTAATCCACTTTTGGACAGAAGGAATAAGGCTCCTGCTGCTGATCTCCCCAGCAAGCACGAACTCAAAAGCAGGCAACGCTCCCCAGTGCTCCACTGCATGAACAGAATAGGCAATAAATAACCTCTCGTCTTCTTTTCAAGTAATCTGTTTGAATTTAGGCTGTAGCCACATTTAAAAAGAATATGAAGACATATTTGTCCTCTTTTTAAAATCAGCAGCAATAAACTAATCACTGCAAATTTAAAAGGCAACAGCTACTTATTAAAGGCATAGCACAGTACAGGTCAACGATAAAAAAGTTTGGTTTATTAAATAATGTTCTTTATTAAATTATGATTCTACCTGATCTGCAATTCAAGCTTCATTTGCAAAAGCAGAGGGAAATGGCGGCACTAGTAATAACTATTAATAAAGCCTGACTAAGCTCTGGAAAGACACACTTGCAAGAGCCACCTGGATTAGAACTTCAAAGAAACCCGTCGCTGGCATTCGGGTATTCCAGGAGGAATTCGCCGCTTCACCCGCTGCAGGTGGGAGTCTCTGCAGGCAGCCCTGCCTGAACGCGACAGCTTACGTGCATGTGTTTTCTGACAGTAATCAACATTCTTACTGGCTACGTATTACACCTTCTTCCAAGGTTTACTGCGAAGATTAAATATGGCTTGATTTTAGAGTGACATTAAAATCATTTCTAATTGTCACTGCAGCCGCAGCTCGACCCTGACTGCTTCCAACCACACCCGGGCTGCGTGTAAGTTTGGCTTTGTCTCCAAAAGATGTGACAAAAATAAAAAGCTTGGTGACTGAAAAAAAGAAAAAAAAAAAAAATGGATTATACAAGTAGCAAAACTTCCTTACGACAGAACGCCAAAAGCTTTCTCTGAAGGAAGCATCTCCAAGGCTTCCAGTAACGTGTCCATTGCTACTGCAAACGCCACATGGGTCACTTCAAGGTGCTGCTCGCCCAAGACATGTCACATCTGCCACCACAAGCGGCTGCATGCTCTTTCCCCTCTCCACCCAATTAAACTCCTCTTTTACGCAGAATTAACACAAAAATGATGGATGAAAGCTACTTTTTTTTTTTCTTTAATAAAAATATTGTGAGGAACGGCAGGCAACATTTAGGAAGGAACGATGCGTTCAGATGGTTAATGAAAATATGCGTTTGCCTTACGAAAAATAAAAATTTTTGCAGAAGAGTCAGAACCACTTTACCTCAAGGCATAATACAACCATTAACTGAGCCATGATTATTGACTGTGAATTCTTACAGTATGCTCTGATGCATTTGGCATTGGCACGGAACAGGAGGCAGTAAACTAATTCAATTACATGCCTGATCTGTGAAGTTTATTGATCTTCAGAAGTGGGGCTAACTTGTACAGTCTTAACTGTGAAAGTTAAGATGATGCTGAAAACATCCACTGATTACCTTCTTGCCTTTTTGTTGCTGTTATTTTTAATTAATTAACAGTGTTATGGGTTGCTAAACTGGAGTCCACACCTTTTTATATTATTGGGTATAGTTGAATTACAAAATACGTGTTTCAAATTTTTATCACTAATTCTGTATTTTCTTCATTTCTTAAGTAAAAAAGTACAATATTTTAAAAGTGTTTGATATTGACAGAATTTAACCTTGTCTTATATTTTAAGCTTTAAGGTTCTTACCCAATCTTTATCTGACATCAGAACTTTCTTTAAGTGTGAAACACTTTAAAAACTGGCTTCAGGAGAGCTTGCTGTGCTACCTCACTCTCAGAATCCACCTTCTGTAATTGAGATAGAAATCACAGGTATAATAAGCAGTACCTTTATGCTTCTCTTAGACATAATACCAAGATTAATGCTCATTGGGCAGAATTCACCATGTTACCCAATATATTGCTGCTGTTGAAAATAGAAGTTCACATTTTCTCAAATGTGTTCTTTTGCATCATCAATGTGATAGATGTATGAAGCATTATGAGTATGTAAGTAGGCAAAAATGTTGTTAGCATTTGGCAAAGTTCCTTTTTCTTCACTATTCCTTTTTTTTTTTTCATAGAAGACTACTGCAATCAAGGTGTCTGCTGTGACATGTTATAGCCCCTGCATTTCTTAGTGCTAACAATAGGTTTTTTCCCCTATTTGAAGTAGCAGCATTACAGTCCATCTTTACAGATTTTATAAGGATGTTGATTCCAGTTTAATGAGCACGAGGGAGCATCTGGCAATTATACCCCTGAGGGAGGCTAACTGATAAATTAGCAGACCCACTGCAGCAAGGCCGGCAAAATCAAGTCTTTAAAAACAGCTCTCAAATACTCTCCGGCATACATGAAAAAGTTTACAAAGAAGCAACTCCTACTTTATTCTGAAAAACGTTAAAAGACAGTAAGTGCCATCCTAGAACAAAAACCCCAGTTCTGGTTCTTTTCTAAATCAGATTTTCCCAGTTGCACAGCTACTCATGTGGACACGTAGATGTCCAGCAGGAAGGTCGGGATCACAAGTAATGATTACATATATTCACGTGAAGTCTCAAGTTCATAAAGTGCATCTGATAATACTCCAAGGTTTTAATATCTGGGCTACAGCGAAGAAGCAAAGATCAAAACAACCCAACAAGTAAACTGAAGAATGGCCTCGCAGACCAACAGACCTAGTGAGGTGGCTGCTGTATTGCTCCGTTTTGACACTTTCTCCACCATAGAAAGAACATTTCAAACACGAAGTCAGAAATTAAAACCAGATATAAGAAGAAAGCAAAAAGGAAATGGGGAAATACATAACTGAATTGTGCTGTCACAAGCAAGTTCCCACTGTAAACAAATGGACCTGTATTTCACAGGACCACATTATGAACAATGTTTTGAGATCATCCACTTTTAAAGTGTAATTTGTATAAAGTGTAAAAGTGTAAAGTTTATTACTATATGGATGCGTGATCATGTATAAATACGCAAGACATTTCAGATATGCCTGAAATAGTGCAATACTTTCAAATAAGTTAGAATAGGAATTTTCTGCAGAGTGCCAACGTAGAAACTTAGCAACTGTTGATTTTATTACGTAAGGGAGTAAGAATGGGCCATCACACTTTCCAGGAGAAAAAGCTGGTAGAGAATGCCAGAAATGGACTGGGGCAAGAACGATGTCGCAGGAGGGTGTTGACATGTCAGCTAGCAAGATGGCATGGGAATTCACCTGGTTACACGCCGTTATACAATCAAAGGAAAAACTTTCTATGGAAGATGTAAAAATGACCCAAGTTTTGTCCAGGGTTAACTGATTCAGTTATATACAAGGGCAACTGAGAAGCATCTGATATTAAAAATTGACCTAGTGCACTGCGTAAATACAGTTCAAAGACAAGGTGCTCAACAAATAAAAAAGAAGAATAAAACTAAACAGACCTTTTCATCCAGCAGCAGTAAAACTAGAGGGCAGAAAACGATGTTAAATCGCTTAAGCTTGTTACATCAACAAACCATAGCAGAAAGTTACGAAATATGTGTCTCACGGTAACCATTCTTGCGCAACACATGGCAAAATAATAAAGCGCTTGCATCAAAGTCAAGTTGAACCCATATAATGACTCACCCTGGGAAACTCGGGCACTGGCAGAGTGCAAAGGAGGGAACGATTATGTGAGGAATGCAAAGCCGCTAGAAAGTAAAACAATGTACAGGCACTACAGTGGAAAAGCAAGAAACCATGGAGGGCTTGGAGCACCGGTTAGGTAGTAAAGCAGGTAAAAAGCCATCTTGACTAAACAAAAGTATCAGCTCAGAAGATGAAACGCATTCCATTATTTTAGTGATGGTCAAGCACGGTCAGCAGCTCACTGTGTTCATCCGGCAGTAAGTGCAGCTTTAAATGTAAATGTAAACTGAGGACAAAAGCAAGTTAAAAGTACAGAAGTCTGGACAGCACAGTAAGACAATTTCAGAAATAACTAAATGATGACCTGGTTGTGATTTCACTTTCCTCTTGGCTACCTGAGCGCTTGAGGAGCCAGATGGACAGGAAAGCTGATGAGTTTGAAAAATACTAATACACTTTTAAGTAACTTCAGACAAAGGATTCAGATGTTCAAGAAAAGAACACTCATTTTTAGTAAGATATGATTAAAGTTGTGTTTTAAAGAAAAAGGCACCAGTTTCTAATGTTGAATAAATACAGGTTATTATAAAATTGTTCTTACTACTAATTTCAGATTTAGACTGTAGAGAAGACATTAGGAGAACTTTACGGTACTTACATTCTTAGCCTGAGCCTCTTACTCATATTCCATCCCACTTACTCAAATCCTCTTCATCTACCATATGGCAGGTATAAGATAAAAAACCCCACTTATTCTAGATAGTGCAAAGATTTTTAAGTACATTTGACTGGGCTCCTATAGACCTAAGGAGAAGGGAGGTTTCGCTAGTGCCTGCAGTTTGTTCCCAGCCACATTAGAAACTCACATTGTCTAAGGAATTTTTAAACGTTACTACTGAAAACATAAGCTTTGAAAAAAAATGTTAAAACATTAATGAGTATCAGACTAGACTTGAGAAACTTCACAAGATGCTCGTTTCCACTTGTGCAGATGTCCAAATACAAAGCTTTAAGATGAAAATTTGGTATTTACTGTAAACAAATCAAGAAGTAACATTTTGGTTTTGTTTCAATGAAAGGTGGTTCTTCTAAATATGGATGTTAATTCCTGATATCAAGTTGGCCAACTGAATTAAAATTTCCATAATTATTCCATTGAGAGAATTTAAATCTCTCTCTTAGTAGAGGTTCAACTATTTGTTCTATAATGCCTCTGTAAATACACAAATTCCCAACACCTCAACTGTCTTACTCCTTCCAATAATACCGTGCCTGTAAATGACTCAGGGAGTTTAAAACACAAACAACCCCCCAAAACCCCCAAACAAACCAAAGCAAAACCAAAACCCTAACACCTGAGATGAACAGAACTAAGGCACTTCCCTTCCACTAGTAGGAAATCCAATGCTTAGTTATGAGGGGCTCCAGGGCACAGCGTGGAGTATATTTTGGCAGCAATCACAACTGCAGTGGAACTGGTACTCTGAAGAAACAAAACATTTTGCGTTTACAGTCTCTTTGCCCTCCTTTAACCTTCAAGCTGCTTGCAAAAAAAAAAAAAGAAAAAAAAATCATTTTTAATCTGCATATTGCATGGCATGAAAATAGCACATCTCCAAAGCTGAGAAAACATATGCTGTCAGCAAAGAACAAAATGATCTGTTTGATTCTAATACCTGTGATAGTTGCATGATAATAACTACGTGTGACAACTTCTCCCTACTCTCAAAATAATTATGGCGCTCTAGAATTCAACATCTGCGTTACCAGATGTTACTGTCAACCACGTAAGCAAAAGCACTGCAGAAACCTGGCCAGCCTCCAGGGTTTTTGTCTCAATACCTCAGCAGATGCAGGTGGTTTTCAGCATTCCAATATTTGGAGCGCCAAGCCATGCAAATCCACTTATGTAAACAAGGAAACAGCATCAGCAAATAATGCATCATACCCAAACAGGTTCCACGTAGTCTGAGATTGACATTTCTGACGACCTTCTGAGAACTCGGATCAGTTTTAGCATGTCTGACACAAAAAAATAGCAATGTCACGACATGTTTCTGAAAACCCCTTTCCATTAAATTGTTTTAACTTCAGCATTCACTTCCATACACAGACATAATATATGCCAGCTGGATGACACACGAGCTATTAAAAAAACAGGTATGTGCAACAGAATTTTAAAATATTATATCAAAATCTTAAATCATTCACTCTTAAGACATAACTTGTAACTCAGAACCAAACTGAATAGGATGATTTACATACCATGCAGCTTTTATGGAAGAATTTTTCTGCTATCTATATACCTCTAAACCGCTGCAACTGAAATCAAATTATCTTCAACAGGGAAGCAATCCAAACTCTAGCTGAACTTTCTAAGTGAAAAATAAACATATTTAAAATGGAATTAACTGTAGCCAAAGGGTAACAGTCTTTCAAAAACGTGCCTGAAGCACTTTTGACGCAGAACCTTTTTGATGTCGTGCTCCGTAACTATTAATCCAACAGGTTTAATACAAAACCAAGAAAGAAGAACAAGCTTCTTTCTACTAATGACTCAGAGAATCACAGAATTTTCAGGGTTGGAAGGGACCTCTGGAGATCACCTAGTCCTGCCCCCCTGCCAGAGCAGGGTCACCTCCAGCAGGTTGCACAGGACGGCGTCCAGGCAGGTTTGGAATGTCTCCAGTCGGAGACTCCACCACCTCTCTGGGAGACTGACTCCTTCACCATTTCATTCCCACAACCAGCCAGAGATGAGCCTGCCCTATCCTATTTGGCTGCGCTTTCCTTTGTTTCTCAGGACAGCCTGAGATGTCCCTTTCCCTGGAACATCCCTTTCCCAGCAGAGGCACGTAGCACTTCGGAGGACAACTCCGGTCGCTGCAGCATCTCTCCAGTCCCAGCACCACTCTCCTGCCATCTAAGAGGGAGATACCTGGTTGAGAGGTCCAGCTCCCCTCTTCCTCCTCAGAAACAGGCTGTGGATCCCCAGGGGTGCAAAAGTATTTTGGGAACCACTGGACTGACAGAGTGACGGGCACACAGAAGGACATTGCTGCCTACGCAGAAGGGCTTTTCCTAACAATTGCCCCAAAGCATTATACACAGTCACCAAATGAGGTCTAACATGTTTATACCATTTATTTATAAATTAAGAAGGTGTGTGCAGGAGGCTTAACTCAGGTGCGAAATACTAACAAGAAGAGGACCCATCTCCTAGATCTTAGCAGAGCTGTGCAGCTGGAGAGGTAAAGTAAAGCCGGTTTCGTAGCCAAAGGGTGCATCCAGTATTTGGTGCTTCGACAGGAATCTCTAAAGGGTAGTGAATGCATTACCAGCCTAACCATTCAGACACATAATTAAGTCAGAAATCATTAGGGCCTTTATGACAGCAGGACTCTAGCTCTACAATGCTAAAAGTCAAGGTTTCCACTATAAAACTTTTTTCATGCATGTAAAAATTAGCTGTCAGAATTATTTCCAGGTTCAAACACGTCTTATAAGCTCTTCACCTTCAGGCAAATTAAACTGAAGTGCCCAATCATTTTTAAATGGCATAAGTAGTAAGTTTTAGGGGGTTTACAGTCTCTGATACAATTCTGAATATTCAGCCTTTAACTGGAATTTCAACAATTAAGGTTTCATTAGCAGCCGTATCTTCACCCTCCCTCCAATTCTGTGCTTACAATTTTCTCATTTTATACAATAATTGCTAAGTGTGCAATCAAAATTTAAGTAGCAAAAGCGAAACACACAGGCATTAGTATCCCAAAACCAAAGGTAGCGTTACTACTGGTTATTGGCATTTTCATGGCTCAAAATAGCAGAACTTGAGTTCAAGACTCCAGAACACTGGCCAGTGTATATACAGCTAAAAAAAGCCTTCTCCACCTCAAAGAGTTTCTAGCTGACATACCTGGCAAACCCGCGTTTTAAAACCATACTTTCATGGTCTTAGTTCTTTTGGTCCTTCCATGCACAGAAGTATTTATTTTGAAGGATTTCAAAAACCAAGTGCATATCAATGTTATAAGAAACCTGATTTCATCTTCCTGGGACCTGTCTCAAAATTATGTATAGCCATAGCTAATTATTTTTTGTTTGGGTTTTGGTTTTGTTTTGTTTTGTTTTAAATAAAAAAATAAATCCCTGCATGTTACTCCATAGTGCTCAGGTACGCCAAGACACACCAGACATCTCACCTAACAAACAGACAATATTAAAATGATCACACTGTTAATCATAAATCATGAAAATTTAAATGAAAGACTCTGAACTTAGTTACACGATTGTAAATTCAGAACTCTGGGGAATTCAAGAAAATAAGTGCATACTAGGCAACCTGGAATTGGAATCAAGAAGAAATGTTTAAATCAACTTTGCAAGAGGAGTAAGTTAAATTCATGGTACTTACTTATATAGGCAATCTCAAAGGTGCAAGCTGCAAACAAGGAGGGCTACCTTTCAGTGACAAAACCAAGGGAAAATATTTCAGGAGCTTTTGAAAAGAATATTGTTTGCCTTAGTTCATTACATGGTTTTCTACTCCTCTCAGAATCACAGCTCCGTTTTCATGACCTTCAGTATATTGCTTAAATTATATTTATAATTCATTTTAATTCATAATTCATCTTTATTATGGTTTTTAACTTCTTTCTACCTATAACTGGAACAATAGTAATTTAAAACCCAGCCATGGCTGAATCCATATTTAGTCGACTACTCCCTTCTGCTCAAATGTGATGATACAAGTTGATGAGAAAAATTCTACATTATATTCAGGGAAAAAGGAATTTAAAGTAAAATATGATTAATTCTTTAAAGAAGGGTCCAAACACCATGAACTCATACTTTTCTGATTCCCAGGGCATAGTAATGCTCACGTAACAATTCATGCCTATCTTTTGTTTAGTTGTGTCGGGTTTTCTCTAAAATACAAATCAAATAAAGGTAACTAATCTGATGAAATCAAAACATTATCATAGAATAAACATTCTGAAAGGAATGCAAGTAGAATACCATCAAGGAGCCTTTCTTGTCTTCATCCAATCTTCATTTTCCCTAAATAATTAAGCCTCTAAAAATTCAAACGTTCAACTATACAGATAACTATTTTGTGAAGCTGTACTTTAACATTTCCATGTATTCAAGGCTGGTAAGATATAATATTTCTAGTAGGTCTGGAATTCTTCTGGTAATCAGGGAAAAGCAACTGCAAACTTTATTACAATGCCTTCAAGATCAAACAAGGACTCCTCCACGGAGCTTTCCTCCATTACATACAATCAGAGCCATACGATTACCTGTAAGCAAATATTCACTTTAATTTTCCATAGCGAGTAGAATACGGTCTCTCTCAAAGTTAGTGCTAGCTTTATGGGCTCAAATAATACTGTAAGTAAAAATCACTTGGTTTTACTATGGATTCTCAAATATTCCCAGGGCAGCTTAAATACCGTCTCAAAAATATGCTCACAGAGATAGATTATCTCCCTCTCAGCTATAATAATAATGAATAAATCTTGAATACATTCTAATATTTCCATGATCTGAAGCATTGGCGGGACACAGAAAAATAAGAGCTTTTCTGGCAAACTTTAATGGCAGTCACAATTGAAAGAGAAGCTAATACGTTGTTTGCAATACAAAAAAACATAAAGATGTATCTTCTAGCCGGAGGTGAATCTAGAAAAGAACACTAATTTTCTACTATTATCAAGTCATCTATTTAAAGGACTATAGACAGACAGTGCTATGACATGCTTTTGTTGCTTCTGGAATAGCTGCCCTGTCATCCTCTCTAGGGTCACAATTTTTCTTTGATGTTATCTTTTTCCTATTTTTATGAAGCAGTATTAACACGCTGTACCATAGACTGGCATAAGAAAGTAGGAAACTATTTGTGTACAACTAGAGCAAGCCTTATGACGATTACCACCATCCTTCTTCACATGAAATTACTTTCCCCTCATTCTAGAAAAAGTAACAACTTTTCCATTAGTATAATACATCTTGAATTACTGGTGGAATATCACCTTCCTCATCCCAAAGTCACTCTTCAGGAGTGGCTCAACAGCACATAACAAATACTTAAGACTCATCTTTAGGTAAATCTGTCTGGTATCTCTGCTGAACCGAGAGTCACATAATATAATGCAGCCTGCAACTGGTGTTTAACATACAATAAATAAAAGGAGTTAAAATGTCTTTATGCACCCAAAGATCCAGTATGTAACTTAATCTTAAAGTTAATTCTGTTTGGGTAGACTGGATTATTCAGTAAATGCATTTCAAATGCAAACATTTTGAATTCTTTGGAGGATAAAATAATTTCTGAGTAAGAAATCCTATGCTAAAAGGTGCTCCAGAAAGATCAGTTGCTCTTATCTGAGATGAAGCAAAGAGGAGCACATCCCAAAGAGTCAGCTGTTTTGGAGAAATCAAACATAATTTGTGCGAAGACGGCTCAGATGAAGTCCCTCAGAAGTCAGAAGACCCTAGTGGCAACATGCCCTTTGCCAGGAGGAGCGTGCCCAGCTCAGCCGGGACCCCGTAGAAGGACACAGGGATTTCCCGGAGGCGGCTCAGGAAAAGGTAAGTGAGGAAAGGCAGCCAAGCAGCAAGGTACTTAGATTGGGTACGTTCAATTCCGCAGTCCTGCTAGAAAAAATTTGACGCTCCCCGCAAAATCAATGTGGGAAATGACCAGTTTTGAAGATGCCAGGGGGGCAGCGTGCCCAGCTGAGGCGGGGAGCAGCCTGCCGCAAACCAAACGCGTAAGCTGTGCTCTGGAGGAGAGCTCCAGGGCAGCAGGAGTCTGCAGTCCAGAGCCCCGAGGAGACCCTGCCCTCCAGGCCACCGCAGGGCTTCTCTGGTGGGCTCCCACAGCCTCCTTAGCAAGGCAGGGGCAGCGCTAGGCAGGACTGTCCCTGAAGAGCTTCTCGCTTACCTGAGGCCCTAATTTGGTAAGGGATAATTTGATCTTTAATGTCAGTCTTAATTACGTTAACTAAGAGGAAGGCATCCAATCCTACAGCCAGCATTTAATCCGGGGTATGACTCATCCTGATCCAATTAACTGTTTCCCAAACAGCGAGACCTTTTTAACTTCAAGACAGGAGAAAATGAGAGAGAGGGAAGAGAGACCTAACCCTCTGCAAGCCATGCTCGTCCTCGGGGAGCCGCCGATCACTGCTACTGCTGCAATCTGTGCACAACTCCTGCCGTGGCAACGCTGACAGAACTGTAAAAAGAGTGTCAGATTAATCCCGCCAGGATGTGACGAAAGCATGTAAAACCAATTTCCAAATCCGTAAGACTAAAGTAGGATTTAATTTATTTAGCTTTGTATTTCTAAAATAATACCAAGTGATTCTTATTTTAACAGTCTGTTAAAAAAAAAAAAAAAGTTTTGCTAGTGGAGAGCTGCAAATCCCAGATAACGTCTGAGTGTTAAAGCAGTGCTATAAACAGTTCCACGTGCCTCCCAGCAGCCCCGCGACAGTGCCCGGCTCCGCCTCAGCTCCTGCAACTGCCAAAGCCCAAATCCTCTGTCATAGTTTGGTTTATTAATCGACAGAAAATATTAATAAGAAACCCCCTCAGGCATCCTGCTAAAACAGCTCAAAAATAAAGGAAAATAAGGGGTAACTCCAAAAATTTAGGAGTTTAATGTGATGATACAAGATACAAGATGTGACGATACGTCCTCTATCAGATGAGCTTATCATCACTTTTTCCTAAAGCCAACTGACGAAGAATTGCAGAATCCGATCTCATCTGACCATGTCAGAGTTGACAAGAGGCAGAGGCCGTCAGCGCAGGCTGGAGCCTTTGAAGCGTATTTTAAGAACAGCTTTCTTCTCGACCAGAAACCCACGTGAAGGCAGAGGGATGGTGAGCAGAATAGGGCCACCCTGCCACCAGGACGATCGACTGGAGGGCAACCTTTTCAATCTGCTTTTAAGATTTTGGTTAGTTTACTTGACCCATAACGTAACAAGACTGGGCACATGCTCCATTAACACAGTCGCTTTCATTTAGAAGAGATTTTACAAGTGCTACAAAACACATGTAGAAATCACCTCTTGTGTTCCTCCAGCTGTCATCTCCTGCTCCGGGTACTCAGGGGTATGGACACCAAAACACACAGGCTACACGGCAACTCTCAGTTCAGACGTGCCAAATGTAATTTTAAAATCCGGTCAAAAATTCAAAGTTACCTTTCTTTCTCTCCGCCCCCCCCCCACCCCCC
>VZSZ01009495.1:1187400-1340726 GCA_013398815.1 Ibidorhyncha struthersii | reverse complement strand
TTTTTTTAATCCCATTTAAAGGAATTCCTACTCCTTTGAGGAATTCAAAAAAGGAGATCCAAATTCTGGGTTTCTATTCGCAAGCAGGAAAATTTTTCATATCGTCCTTGCACTATGATTAGGAAAACGAACAATCAGTGCTATCTTCTGAGGAACTCATTCCACGACCAAAGTACTACTGTTTTTCAAACTTGCACGCCAAGATCTTTTCTGTAGATGTAATAAATTTGACTGTTCTCAGTATGCTTCAATAAAACCTTTGAAAAGACTGATGAAGTACAGAGATCGGAAAAAACATTAGAAAGAAACCACTAAATGATCTCACCTCGCCTTTTTTGTGCCACAGACACGTTGCCTTGTGTTGAACACTGTAACAACAGTTTGGCTGTCCAACAACATAACAAAGTCACAACGAAATTTTTTCCAATCATCACCTTATCTGTGCTGTATACTTTTATTTTTAATTTAATGCTTGATCTTTCAGCCATTGGTTCTTGGTTTTTTTTTTTTCCCCACACCAGACTATGAAGCCCGTGTATCTATTTTCACACGGAAATATTTCTGCACTGCTTAAGTAGAAGATAAAATAAAAGATTATTTCACTGTGAATGAGATAAGCCCCCCAACCTATATTTCTTTCTCATCAAATCCTGAACAAGTAAGTTTTTTAGGAGTTGAGGCCCATCCTCCAGTGCAGAACTGTGTCCTTAATAACGCTGAGCATTTATAACACAGTTGTCAGAGCATTTGGAGTTCTTACAGTTTCAAAGGAACTATGAATACAAGAAGTACTTCTGGCCCAGGGATAACAAGGACCATCGGGTTTCAGCCATGACCACAGAGAGCAGTGGTACTGAGCAGTAGAATATATGACAGTTTTGAGACGTGTTGTGGGAAGGACATCAGTTCAGCTAGTATGCGAAATCAGATTTACGTATTCACATATGCCCAAACCTCCGCATACAAATTAGTAGACAGCTATACAAATATATATATTTCTGTCTATAGGAAACAGTCATTACAAAACTTATTTCAATTAAAAAAAAAAAAAAAGTTTTCCATGAGAACAAAAGGAATACCTGTACTAACTTCTAAAACACAATATCCTTTTGGCACATAGGCTGAATAATTTAGAAACAAAATTCCCCACAAGGTCTGCACTAGGATTCCAAGGACTATGAAGACTTAACTCTTTTTTGCCACAGGGCTTAGTTTTTTAAATAGTTTCTAGAAATATTAGCAAAGAAAAACAAGCATGATAATAGAGAAGAGTACCATTTGTATTTGCACGGCAGCAGGTTCCATTTGCCTTGCACTAAGCATATAATGAATAATTCAGTTTCTTGCTTTGTTCCCTAAATAGTTGACAGGGAATGGAAACTTTATTCATGATCGTATGGCCTTTTTCTAAGCTTGCCTATTTATTTAATAATGCACATCACAGGGTCCATCACCTCGGCTGGCGTTTATGAAAAATAAAAGCATTCAATAACTATTCCTAACAAAGGGCTGTGAAACAAGCAACTTCCCAGAGCTACCACCTTTTGCTTGCAAATAGCACTCAGCCAGCTATTTAAATAATTAAATGGTCTCAATCTGCACTGCATCAGCCTTGGCTCCTGTAGCCTTCGACAGGAAACAGATTCCGGAACCGCTGGGAACATGTTCCTGTCTTGGCCACGATCTTAACTGTAAATATGTGAGCTCTCTGCTAAATCACAGCTGTCCTGCTGGAACCAAGAAAACAATTTCCATCAAAGACATACTGACGTTTTCATGGACTCCTTATCCATTTTTAACTATCAATCCTTCTTCCCACTGTCTCCCCTCTTCATGTGTTGGAGAACTCCTGGCCTTCTCCAGTCTACAGGCTCCACTTGAACAGAAGCAAAACATATTATTGCATAGAGCATAACACAAGAATTGGATTGTTGAGTCAAGGTAACACGCTTCAAAACTTGGGTCATTTGGTCAATTCTGTATTATATAGGAGGATTAGTACATCAATCTTCAGCTATACCCTAACTTCCAAAGGAAAGACATCCCAAATTATTTCCTTTCTCTAGACCCAGATGTCAGCAAAAATACTACAGCTCATAGAAACGCCTCTCTGAAGAGCGTTCTGAAACTTGCTGGAGAAGTCAATCTGTGATGGGGTCCTAACCCCACAGCAACAGCAACCCTTTATCCTTAATCCTCAAGCAAGCCAGTTAATTAGCCTACTGGCTAATGAAGTTTGAGCATCCATTAAAAAAGGTAAAATGAACAAAACCTTCAAACGTTACCTGCTCGCTAAAAGTGAAAGACCAGAGGACGACTGCATATAGTGAGCTTTTATGATTCTGAGAGCAGCGGTACAAGGCACTCTCTGTGAAACTATAGAAAAGAAAGAAAAACATCACAACAGCTGAAAAGATGGAAGATGTTAAATTTTCTCCATTCTGTTAAGTAACCAACTGTCACAAAAGATAAACAAAGACATTAAGTTGGTTGAGGACCACAGATTGCTTTGGCAGGAAATGTCAACACACGCACACAATTCCCCAACTAGGAATAAAAATCCTGAAGGTTCCAAGAAACGAGATTTCCAATTTTACCTCTAAGCCATTTGAACATTTCTTTTTGACAGTGACATTTCAATTCACTTTTCAATTTTTACATTTTACTAAAAGAAATAAATAATGGATAGAGAAAATTCCATCTAACTGGAATATTTCAACATTTTCACCCTTGAAAAAATGCTCACGGAATAAGTATGAGCCAGTATTTTAACTTGGACAGGAACAAGTTCATCAGGAAATCATATGTATGCAAATTTGTGTCAATTACACGGGGTCAGGAGAAACATCAGCTTATATGAAGGATGAGATTTCTCGCATGTTTAAAGATAACCCATTATTGAGACTGAGAAAAATCAGACATACATACAAGACCTCCTGCATTATTTAACTTCTTGTCCATAAAGAGTACTCCAGAAATTTGAAAAAGCCAACCAACTTGTTTAATTTTGAGCAGTCTAACACTGTACAAGTTCCAATATTACTGGGAAAAGCCCTGACTTTTCAATACATTTCGTATTTGTTTCAGTGTGGCAGTTACTACACTTCAGAAACTCATCAGCGTTCAAAGAGAATTAAACTGGGAATAGAAGCCCCTTAATGCAAGACTACTGTAGAAGACTATTATTACAATTGATTATTATTCAGACAATATCAATTTCATTATCCCTGATCGATTCCTAGCAATGCTCCTTAGTATCCTTCAGTTATGAACACTGCATGAACGGTAACCGAACACTGCACAACAAATTGCAGCCCTGCTGCTCTCAGTAAATTTGGTAACAGTCTGACTTATTAGCAGGCTTCTAGTAAATAGCTGTCATAGGTGCTGACTGTAGGGAACTGGATGTCAAAGCACCACCAAAGAGGGCTGAGAAAACTCTTTCCCCTCGAGGCTTTGTTAATTTGATTTATGTGTACAGGCAGGAAACTAATTGCTAATTGTTGCAGTGCATACCATGGAATTGCAGCACTCCACTCAAACGCCGTATCTCAAGAGTACCAATAGACTTCAGTTTTACACTCAGCTGATGAGAGATGCATCTTAAACAGGAATTTTTGAGTGTTTGGTGCTTAAGAAATTTTACAAGAGAACTCTTTGCAATGCCCTGTGCCACCATCTCCTCGGAGAAAGCAGCCACCCTCTAAGCACGCTGTATCGGGGAAGCTCCGAGCCAATACGGTTAACTCAGCAGGAGCAAACTCTTACCGTTGTTCAGGCAATTAGTACATGGTCAGTGTATCTAGTGCCGCTAATTAACTTGCTAAGGGGGTTTGTTCTGGAAGGTTTGTTTCTCAGTATCTTTGTAAGTATGTCCCTGGGACCACTAGCCAAAATTGCTGATTCTCCTTGTCTGCGCTGCAAGGACTGGACAGTGAAGGACAGCTTTGTCCAGCTTCTGCATCCTCTAGTGTTTCCCCATTGGAAGCAACTGGCCTAAAATGAAACATGGTTGTCATCTCAACAGGCCGTGGGTTTTTTTGGTTTGGTTTTGGTCTGGGTTTTTTTTTTCCTTCAGATTCTTTCTGTTCGAAGAAATATGGTATGGTTACATCTATAAAACTGATGGATGGCAACTTAAATAAGTCTTTTGCCTCTAAATACTGCCTTTTAGCCAGCATTAGTGTCAGAACCACTCACAAATGTCTAGTCAAGTATTTCTCTTTTTCAGGTAAAGTCAAGTACAGGGCCTACCACCCGCCAAATTTTTTTTTAAAAGCTATGGATTTTAAAAATCCATAGGTGTTTCACCATCTGTTCCAGTTTGTCATGCTGAAATAGAAACAATCCCCTGAAAACCTGAGCTTTCCAAACAGCACCAAGTCCCTCCCCGATCCCTCCGTCAGCCCAAGCAGGCAGGAGGGAGGTACGTTAGACCTTTAAAAAAGCAAATTACTCCCTCACCCATGCTGGCACAGCTCATTGCATCATCTATTAGGAAAAGCAGTACTTGTCACCATTCAGAATTGCTGTTCTAATTGGGACTAAATTGCTCCCCACTTTTCAGCAGTCATGGTAAAGAGGTAGATAGTTAACGGCCACGGAAATTGGTTCTCTCTCTAAACCCTAACCACGCTTCTGCTGTGATGACTTTGAGGCAATTTCAGCAAGGTAATCTTTAATTTCCAAATAAGTAAGATTATGCAATCCAAAAGTAAGTGACAGAGGAAAAGTCATTTATACTCTATAGCCTATCAAAAACTAGTGTTATTTTTTCTTAGAAAATGTGAAGCGCTGCACCAACATGCAGACCTTGTGCAGGAAAGCTCTCCGACGGGAGAAGTTCAGGTGTCAGCTCCTGTTCCACCTAATGCAGAACAGGACTGTGACCCTCAGTCCCTCGTGTCCCATGGAACCTCTCAGCAGTACTGAGCTGTCCGCCATGTTCCCCTCTCAAATCTCCACCCTGAGCCTGTGAATGTTGCTTTGAAACAGACACTGTACCACAAAAAAAGGCAGGTTTACAAAATAAATAAATAAATAAATAAATAAAGATCACCTTCAGGAATTACCAATTAGCTTATCTATACATTTTGCTGTTCCACAAAATACGTTTCCTGGAATGACATGTATAAGAAATAAAATAGAATAAGAATCATAAGAATGATATGGATAAGAAAATACTCAAAAGCCTCATTCTTAGTCTCCACACTGATGACCTATGGCGTCCACCCAGGACATCACATCCAAGACCATCCTCCTTCTCCTCTTCCTTTGAGAGGAGGTCTCAGAGGTTTGGCAAACTTGCTTTTATTTCCTTACATCTCAAAGACAAAATAAAATACCTTTTTTGTCTTTAAAGAGTTTCTTAACCAATAAGTTGGCCCAATGTTTTTCTATTTTCCCTAGCACAAAACTGTATGTTGTTTTCGAGAAAGGTGCAGCATGAGAGAAGCCATTCGTGTGGGCTACGACAGATAAGGAAATTTATCAAGGGACTCGTTACTTATTACGCCGATGTGAATATACAGCTTACTGGATCTAATTCATTACTATATCACACTGGTGTATTGCTCAGAAAGATTATTTTAAGGCAACGCTGTGTACTTCATTTACAAAGGACATAGTTATAATACAAAAGAATCAGACTTTACTGTAAACAATTTCCCAAATCAAACATCTAAAAATCAATATATTTTTATGGTTAGCATTAAAAAAAAAAATAACCAAGAGGAAAAATCGCTCTCAGTGAACCACATGGTGGACTTGAAACGTGAAACATGTCCTTACGATGTTAAGTAAACCATAAGCCAAGACATTTCTTCAAAAAGGAAGAGGAATTTTATAAGCATATGCCGTAACTGACCTTAATAGGAGCGAACTTACACCTCCTTGTCAAGCATCATTATCAATATATTTCTTTCTTCTACAGAAAAACAAATGAAATAGCTATGTTTGGCAAATTTAAAAGAAAAGAAAGAAAAAGAGGCAAATTGAATTAAACCAATGAAAACTATAAAACAGACAAGCCTTTCTATTAACACCTCTGAAGTACAGCTATAACCCATTTTTTGTTTTTTTTTTTTTAAAAAATATATATATTTGACATACGTGGGTATCTGAGGCCTAAATTTATCAAGTCACTGTTCCCCAGATACCACTCGGGTCATGCGGGCCATCTTTGTTCCACAAAAGACACCTCCCTCTGTTCTCAGAGCCATTCTTCGCTGGGGAGGAAGCAGGAGGATAAGTGGGAACCTTCACTTGTTCGACGTTACTCTTATCTCCTTTCAAAAGGGGATTTGTACTTATAAATACACATTCAAAATTACCACGTGAATAAAGAGAATCCCAAGTGATTAGCCAGAGTGTGGGAATGAAATAAATCTAGAGAACTCGCTTAGCTCCTGGTTACCCAGGAAAGAGCCAACGTCTGTTTCTAAATATGTAGCAGGCAGGACTTCAGATGCAGTCTCAATGTATTTAATACTTGCATTTTCTTGGCAATAGAATAAATATCTGAGACTGATATACAGGAGGGAATAGGATGTGCTCCCACTGAGATTTGCTTTCTGCAATGCATTTTTCAACTGCTGGCACGACAAAAAACAGAATTTGCCCAGATGACAAGTAAAGCGAGCAGTGGCCTAGGCCAGCAGACTGCTACCATCAGCCATGTAGATGTCAGCACGTAGCTACTAATTAATAGTGGCTTTTAACAGCAGTAGGGTCAAAACGGGTCTTTCCTAAGAGAAGTGGTCACCAAAGCCCTCCCTTCTCTCCTCATACCCTTCCTTTAGAACAAGAGGCTCTGCTCCTGCCGTGATTACTCACTCCTGGGACAGCAAAGTCAATTTTGCCAAGCAGCAGCCTGTAAATTTAGTGCAGTCCGAATCTCCAGAACTGAAATCTTCTGAGAAGTTCTGGGCGCTCTTTGCTTGCGAGGTCTGTGTTTCACAGACTTCACCCGATAAAAAGGTGTGAAGCTCCAGTGTTTTAATGGGACCAATTATAACGCATCAGGAACAACCCACACTTGGGTATGGAAGTTTCTCACTTTCAGAAAAAAAACAAGTAAACTCCTTTTCTCACTGCATAGGCACTTTTGTTTCTTTGGCCATGACCGCATCGGAGAGCAGTTGCTGTCTACTCTCTCAAAGCCCTTTGAAGAATTAAGCTTAAGTTATGGATGGCACCAGGCACCAGTGACAAATCAATTCTTGCCAGAGATGGATTTGTGAGATTCTGCAGGTGATATTACCAGCTGGAAGAAGGAACAGATATGCCTCCAAAGGACAGTTAGTTACAACTAGATGTATTACAAGGGGATTTAAACCTCCCTATTGCTTGAGGGGGGGAAGAAACCAATAGCGAAGAAAGCATTTCAGTGAGAATACAGAGGATGAAAAGCAGAGCTGAAATGTAGGAGCGGCTCTACAGACTGGATGAAGAGCAAAGCAAAGACTCGTCCGTCTGCGGCTCCCCAGTCTTAATCATGGAAAAAATGTATCCAAGAGGACCATGAATCTGATAGTAACCGAGAGGTACCATTGTTGAAAGAAATTACACAGTGAAGACTATTAAAATTTTAAAAATGCTGTTTGAGAGAATTAACTATTCTGATAAATAAGGTATAGCTAGAATTATCGACATCAACACAACTGTCCATTTTTCTTTACACTTACTATTCAACATGAATCTTTAACAGTTGAATTTACAGAAGTCAACTTCAAAATTATAACTTCCTTTAAAATAAATACGATAGCCCCAAATTTTCCAAACAAACACAGATTGTTTCATTTTTACCTGGTTTTGGAAAAACTAAATTGAAATAACTTCATATAAAATAAAAATACCGCCTTTCGTATTTCCCCTATTGAAATGCTCTGCACTGTTAAACATGCAATGCAACGTATTTTCTTCAAGAAAAAGATGCCAAGTTGTATAGCAGTACTTATCACAATATTAGAGGTTTTTGAAGAGACTGTATTTCTGCTTTTTGTGCTTGCATTACCTTCTCCCTTTAGAATTTGTTAATAATATTGAACTCAAACCTTAACTGAAAACACTCACCAAAGTTCAGTTTGCACAAAACTCAAATGTTTACCACTCTAAAACATAAAAGCTTAGCAACATATGATGACCAAAACCATGGCAGTTGGTGACAGTAACCCTGAAGTCAGTGACAATGCTCCCTCTATCTCCAGACCGGGGTGCCTCAGATTTTTTCCCTTATCTTGTCCTGACAGTATAGTAAGAAAAAAACCCGCCCATGAGGCAGAGGGGACACTACAGAGCACAAATGGCATACTCATCTTTAATTTGGGGAAGAAAAAAAAAATAAAAATCTACTCATTGGATAGCCAACCTGCACCTAGCAGATGTTCAACAGGATAAAGATATACATCTTTAGCATCAACCTTTTTATATACAGCGAGAAGTAAAAACCAGCGGAATTTTCAAATGCATTTAAGTGATATTAGAAATTTGATTCCCATGTTAGGAATTAGCTTAAAAGTGTCAGTTTTCACTGAATATTGGGCTCATGTACTTTTGAGTTCAACAGTGTGCTTAGCAAAATTGTTGGGTGTTTCTGTAGTTTTGAAAGCCTGCCTCTTATGACCTTAAGCATTTATTATAAACTTTAGAGACTTCCACATCTAAACGCATTCATCACTTCTGAAAAATCCTGTTCTAACGATTATATTGCAGAGCCGCAGACACATTCCACAGGGAGCAAGACCGCAGACTCTAAGCACAGCTGACTACTCTCCAGCTATGCCCTCTTGACACGTTCTCTCTAAAAGGGCTCCGAGAACTCAGTCTTGCCATGGAGTCTCAACCTGGCTGTCCCAGGAGGTAGCCTGCTTCCAGCCTATAAATTCTACCAGCTTTGTCCATCTGTGTTGCCGTGGTAAATTCTGTTGGTTAGAGATATAATTTTAAACAGTGCCCGAGGTATTCGGTATCTCGACTTCTACCTGGTCTCTTTTGGATGTGGGATTTATGCCCTTTTTATATTCACCCTGAAGGCTTGTAGGACCTAAGTTACACCAGACTTGAACTAAAACCTTTTCATATCTCTTCCAATAGATATCTTAAGACAAGTCATATTCATGGCACAAACAGATAGAATACTACTGGATTCCTATCAGCTCAGTGATGTTTGCAGAATTATGTCTGTTTTTACCAGTTCTGACTCTGCCCATACTATGGAGCAGGTTGTTTCTCTAATAAATATTTATCTGAGCAAATTTAGTATTCACACTCCTGAAATGTTAGATTTACTGACTGAATGCTATTAAAAATATTTGTCCTAATTTTTGTCAGCACATAAAATGCAATGTGCAGGGTAAGGAAAACTCTTCAGTCTTTAGTGGTGACCCCTTTCCCCTTTCGGGCACCTCTGACAACTTAAGTCCTCTTGAAACCCCTGAAACATCAGGAGTAAACTGATTTCTACTTTTTATTGTCAACATTTTAAGCACTTCCCTACAGAGGGTGGGGGTTCAAAAGGCTTTACAGAGACAACCTTTACTTAGCCTGTATCATTAATTAGGAAACTTGGCCAAGGCCAGTAATTACAACAGTGCTAAATTGCACTGAATTTCTGTAGCACTGATGTTTCATGGGAAGCAAGGTGCAAAGTTGAAGGAATAAAAGCCAACGCAGTGACTTTTCTAACCTACTGGGTTCTAGTACATCTGTTGGGAAAAAATGCTTAACGTGGACCTGGCTGATGTAGATGGCCCAACAGGACTGACCAAAGAGCGGCACACGAGCTCTCACCAAGAGCCTCCCAGTGGAGAAGCTGGACAGGAATGCCCGCATCTCCCATTTCAGTAAACCGTGCAGACAAACTGCTGTCATCCTACATGATTCTCCATTCCTAACACGGATTGGCAGAGAGGCTTCATTCAACTCATACAGAATCCAGTCCAAATCCCAGCAAAATCAACACAAGTCCCCTGGTGCACTTTCACAACCTCTTTAGAAGCCCAGTGGGTCTCAATCCTCAAAGCTTCATCTGACTGCAGCAGATAAGATCCCAATAGGAAGTTCCCACCCCAGACCCCAAAGCACATTAAGGTGATGTTCTCTTGGGCAATATGATTGGCACTGCTGTGTCTTTTATACGTTTTTCTCCTAAGTCCTTTATCAGGACTGTTAGCAAAATCCCTTACCATTATTGAGCCTGATCTAAGTGGTAAACTAAGAAAATTAAATTAACGTCATTCTCAGTAACATTTAGAAATTGCAAGCTAAGCAGCTGCCACTTATTCCTAGTAACTCGAAGTATATTATATTGAAAGAAGTCTTACAATAACATATATTGATTTTGTCAGGTTTAGGCTTTTTCTTTTTTTTTTTCCTCTTTTTTCCAAAGCAACATATGTTGCGTGTTCTATATTTGTGGGGCTATATAGACCCAGGTTTCATTGCAGTAGCTCTGACTCTTGCCAAACAGATGTTGAGGGAAAGCAACTTAACACAACATGGGATAAAAGCTATCTCAGATCAAAATGTTGGGTTAAGAAAAACCTTGTGGGTAATGTGGTATACTAAAAGCATTGATTATCTATTTGTATAAAGAAGTGATAGGTAGCTGAATTAATGTTTGACTATATTTGTCAAAATCATGATATTATGTAGAAAAAAATTACCAAATGCTAAGAATTATGTTAATTAAAGGATAGCAACTATGTAAGTTTTTTAGGTCCCAAAGTATTTATATAATTCCTCTTACCTAAAGTCCAGATTCTCACTAATATCCTAAAAGCTAGCTGAAATAGCTTGAAAAGTGATGAAGACTTTGAAAAGGGATGTTTTTAAACCACCCTCTGAAATAATAAAATGGCGATTCCCAGTCCCCGCACACAAAAAATCAGAGTATTATCCTGAGACTGACTGAGTTCTCTGCAATTTGCTGTAATTTGTGTAATACCTAATCAGTAGGGCTTAGCTTATTCCAATACTTTGTTCATGACTAAGCCTAATGACAGAATTCCGTTCAATTTACTCTCTGAGAAGACAAAGAGGTTAATTTTTTTACTATTCAGAGTCAACATTTTTCATCCCCTACACCCTTTCCCATTTTGAAAATAATTAGATTTGTATAAAGGAGAGTCAGTTCAGCACATGAAAACTGACTTGAAAACCTTCACACCTATTTTTTCCCTTCAATTTAGTAACAGTGTTGGCTCAAGACATGGTACTAACCACTTCAGGATTTAGGCTTGGTTTAGCAAATACAATAAAAGACAAATTATGTCAGAAGACTTCTGTGGTTACTTTGAATGTATTTCTGATTTACTCAAGAACAACTCTTTGGATGACTGTGACAACAACCCCTTTCTAACCTCAGGCACTGTATGTAAGTTCGGCTGCTTCTGAACTGGTACTGAACAAGAAATCTGCAATGCGTTTCCTTTATCATGAAAAAGGAACTTGCAGTTCCAGCAGCCAGAAATAAGCTCATCTCCCCCCTCATACAGAAATAACCTTCAAAAGTTGGCAAGAAAACCTCATTTCTTCCACATTCACTGCTACAGAAAAGTGATTATACTGACAGAAACGTGTTATATAAACTTTCAAAGCAGTGAAAAGATTCCACACACGGGGTGGGGGTGGAGTTCATATTCATAAAACAGGTACTAAAGGAAAAAAAAAAAAGTCTTGCAGAATTCAGAGTTCAAGTTTTCCCTCCTAAACCCACCCATGCAGAATAAAGGTTTACTTCACCATATAGACAGAAAAACAAAAGCCAGGATTCACTTAGTTGCCAGAGATTAGATGGGGATTTCTTAAACCAGCAAATATTACAAAGCACCATATAAAATCTTGCTTTTCGACAATGTTATCTGACAATCAACTGGATCTAGGACAGCTGGTCTATCGTCTATATTTCTATTCACTTTGAATTATCCATGTTTTTCAATTCATGTATATTAAAGCTAATATTAATATATTTAGCAATAGAACGTTGTTAAAGCAAAAACTATAATGGCTAACACAAATCCACATTGTTAAAAATTACTCTAGATTCATATAGGTATATGAAAGCTTCCCAAGCATCACAAGAAAACTGAACACGAAGAAAAAGCCAAGGTTTGTAAATAAGATTTCACGTAAAACAAATCACAAGAAGTCCTACCATTGGCACCTGACCGCATTTAGATAAAAACACGTCAAGGTACATACCTGTAAATCCGTTGAATATTTTCAGCTTTGATTTCCTTGAGAATTTCATGGTAGATATGAAGGTTATTTGGTTCTTGAGACGTTGGGGGAGAAGGGCATTTCTTGCGTGCGTAATATCCTATCACAATTCCAAAAATAAATAAAATCAAAGCAGTGCAAAATACTTTCAGTATCTGAAAAAAATTGCAGCGGTTGCTCTTTGGTGCCTGTCTCGTATAGTGTGAGATGTAGTCAGGGTCTTCCTGAAGCCGCTGGAATCTTCCCTTTGGAGAAGATGATGGCTGGATGGGCTCAAGATCAAGGTCAGGGCTCTGTGAGTTTCCCAGGTGATGCTGGACCGCACCATCCAGCCGGAAATGGTCAAAGCCAGGCTCCTCCAGCTCTTTTTCCATGTCCCATTCCAGTTCCAGTGCTGTGGCTTGAAGCTCATCATTGTCAAGGTACGGAGAGTGCCCCTGCACTCTCTGGTCTGCATTCACTTTGTGATAGGCCATCTTTTTATCTATTAAAACAAAATAAAAAAAAAAAAAAGAAAAGTAAATGTTTATTTCCTTATGTCTACATAAACAATTTATTTATTCTTTGTAAACCTGGAAGAACCAAACACATGTAATAAAAAGCAAAAACTGGGTTCTTAGTATTTCACACTCTGTTTCCATCGTCCTGTCTTCTTTTGTAGGATCAGCAGTCCCCTGAACATCGTCAGAGGAGAAAGAAGATATTTAAACAAATATAATATATGATAAGAAAATGAACAAAGGGGGCTTGTCAAGTGCCAATGGCAAAACAAAAACGTTCTCCTATTATTTAGTCAGTCCCCAGGATAATATTAAAAAAAATGAGTGAAGGTAAAGAATTTCCAAAACAATTATTTATTGAAAATAATTTTAAAGCTTAACAACTGTGTGTATCAATTTCATTTCAAAAACGATACAAAATGATGCTGTTAAAATAAAGTTGAAAGAGTAGAAACAATATAACTTGCCTGATCTGATTCTAAACCCATGGAAATGATAAGTTAAAAAAGAAATTTCAGGGTGACACTGTACTTACACATCAATAAAAGGCTTCCATTTAGATGGAGCATTCTATTATTTAGAGGTATTTTAAATGCATAGTTCCTGAATGACTGATGAATTTACTTAGAAATTGTCCCAGCCGTTTTGCTCCACTTATTTTTCCCATTTTAATGAATCAAAAGCACTGCCAGGTAAGTATTTATATCAAAATCATTCCTTTAATAGCGAGGCATATCTGTGGCACTTCTAGATATTTCTATGGAAGTATGAGGCCTCTAAAGAGAACTCTGACCTCCAATACAAACATTCAAAGTCAATTTTCAACAAATCATTTTTAACAGACTGCAACAATAGGGTGCCGTTTTCCTCCATACTTTGACAATAGCTACTCCATCACATAAGCACCTGTAATTTACGGCTTTTCAAATATCAGACTCACTCATCGATTAGAATAAAACGAAGATGAAGATATTAAACCTCTCACAGTGATGGGTATAGGACTGACACCTACAACACTACATTATCCCTCCAGTTTTATATTTTAAGGCATTTTCTTCCTCTAAGACTTACTTCCAGACAACATTATTGAGGCCACATAACAGATGAACCTACTGCAACGGCAAAGCAGAATTTAGCTTTTTGAAGCTCTCAGCAGAGAGCAAACCGTCAGAAAGCATTGATATAACGAAACACCATTGTCCACTGAAAGTCTGTCTTGCTCTATACAATGCCAATTTTCAGATCCTATTTCCTTGTACAGCCATATAAACATCCCTTGCCCGTACCTGTCGGGCAGCCTAGGAACTCCAGAGAGCCCGTACTTGAGGTATGCGTTTCAAGTGTAGCGATTGTACACACTTCGCAAATCAACACGCCGCCTGCAGTCCAATTTTTTCTATATGCAGTGGAACCAACAGAGTTTAGAGTGAGTTGAGCTAAAGCATCTTAAACTAGTGAGAAAAGCTGCATTATTTATTTAAATAACTATAACAAATGTCAGTCTCTCAATTCCAGTTGAGTCAACAAATCGCTTACGCCCGCAAAGCCACTCTGGCTGAACTTTTCCGCCCTTCTGTTAGCCCAGCCCTCAGGTTTGTGAAGGTCCCTCTGAACTGTAGCTCTGCAATCCAACAGGTCAGCCTCTTCCCCCACAGTTGGGCATCACCTCAAGATTTCTCAAGGGAGCACACTGTCTCCTCATCCAGGTTGTTAAGGAAGACGTTTAATAATATCAGCCCCAGAACCGATCCCTGGTGCACTAAGCTTCTTACCAAGCACCAACTGGACGTCAAGTGATTTGTTAATATTCTTTGGAAAATTGAGCGAACCAATTTTCAAACTATTTATCTGCCCTTTCACTCTGTCTCCTCCTGTTTTGTTGGTGGAGGCATTAATTTGCAAAACATCAATGACAGAGGTCACTACTAGATAATAGCAACCGCCCAACAACCTCATCTTTCCAACTCCATTTCATACTGCTTTTTATTACAAATTAATTTAAAGGCAAGTGTTTGTTTTTTTTAAAGCAAACCAAATCATTACCGTATTCCATAAATAGATAATTTTGACTCAAGAATTACAAGTCATACAACAAACTGCTTTAGCCAAATAAATAAACCCTTAACAGAATACTACACTATTACCCACAGAATAGGAACTAAGGCAGTTTTTCAGATGCAGTTATATGGCAAATATTAATCTTGCTGCACTTATAAATGGTGACCACTGCATATCTGTGGTAGTTAAGTTTTCTCTGCATTTATGACATTTTAAAAATGTATGTTATTGTTCAATGGAGTGTATTAATAAAGTTTCTTCAAATCTACACATAAGCACATAATAAAAAATCCTATGAAATGTCTTTAACAGTTGTTAATGCAGATTAAGTAGTAGCCACATTCCACAACTTAGATCTCAGCAATTCAATTTTCATACAAAGCACCAAAACCAGTTACCTCACTCCAGGAAAAAAACCCAAACAACTAAATGAACTAAAATAAAAATCAATATTCAATTCAGTTTCATATTTGAGACCTGTCTATGGTGTATGGGATCTTCTTAGCAATGTATGCGCTTTAGTTAAAGAATGCAAAGAATGCAAGAGTAACACCAGTTCGTATCTTCACTTTTTCTATTAATATTGCTAAGGTCATTATTAGAGTGTATGGACACCACACAGTTTACCACAAAATACCTGAGAGTAGGGCCTGCAGTGTATTTAACTATGCCAACAGTGATTTATAGAAAGGGACCTCCCGATTCTCAAGGCACAAGTCATTTGTGCCATGTAATCTATATTACCAGTTCTATTTAGCATTTGGCTGGTTAAGGAAGTAGGAGTGAGTTAAAGACTACGTATTAAATGTAATTTTAGGTAGGGATTAGATAGATAAAGAAAACACTACACAGAGAATAGCAATTAAAAAAAAAAAAGAAAATAGAAACACAGGTAAACTATGAAGTCAAGAAAAATCACCATCATACTCTAGTTCAGTCTTCTCTATAGTACAGACCATAAAATGAACATTTTTTTGAAAGACACTTTCGAAAACTTCAGGAGATAGAAAATCCATCCCATCTGCCAGCAAGCTGTTTCAGCATTTAATTGTTGTTAAATACATGTTTTATTATAAAGATAAAAGAGCAACTGCAAAATGCCAGAAGTCTGAACGTGCACCGAGTGAGCTTTAAAGCCATTCTACAGGGACAGCAAAGGGGATCATAAACCCTGGAATCCTGGACAGAGCCAAGCTGATGACCAATAAAGCTGATGTGCATTTCTTTTGTTGTGCAAAAATCTGACGAACATTTGATACGCGTAACTTCCACTTATTTGTGGGGAGAATGTTTATAAAGAGTTATCAAATTAATATTAAATATCCTTTCAATTAACTGAACACCAGAAACCAGGAGAGTCAGCTTTATCAGATCATTAGTTCCTTAACGAGCCTATTTCAAAACTATCTACCTGTTCTTTGATCTTAAAAATAACACATTTACATCCTGTTTGATAGGTACACCTTGTTATGAAACAACCAGAAACTTTTTTTTGTGATAGCTTTCCTGCTCGAATCCCTTACCAGTGAAGCCTCTGAAAACGATATAATAAGGACTACATGAAAGGTGCTGCATCTGTGTTGCTGCCACTCGCTAATACTGCCACAACAAAAAGATCACCTCACAGGAACATTTTATGAAACCAACAAGGAAAGACCAATATGAACATATTACAGTAAACTCTTTGTGACCGGTGCTGTAGTTGTTAAATCCAGTTCATAAATAGCTGAGACAATTAGCAGGCTCACTCACAGCAGGAAGACTGGCAAGTGCCCATAGCAAACGCCTTCTTGGGCCACTTAGTGTTCACTACTGAAAAGCCACGCTTTACCCAGCAATCGCACCTAAAGGCATTGCGGCTTCTTTGTATAGTTACAAAGCCAGAAATCCAGGCTTGTTGGCTAATCTCATTTGAAAGGTTCTTTCACTTTGATTTTCTCCTCCATGTCCTCTATGCAGAGTGCTTTTGCTTTAAGTCCTTGTAATCTTTTTGCCCCTAAGCAAACCCCCAAAGTAGATATAATGTCACCCGTTTGAAGGGCAAATAGCTGTACTTATCGTGCAAATCAACACCCACCGCAAATAAAAGTCTTAAAAGTGTATATGACAACAATTTAGTACTTTGTTAAATGAGATAATGCCAAGTTTCAGGCCTAGACAAATTTCTTCAGAGTTATAAATCCCTGACAAAAGTTGTTTGCAGAAGAGATTATGATGCCCTTGTCAACAGCAACATTACACTACACTAATTAAAAAAATAATGTGATATTTCCATCATCGCTTCCTTAGTTTTCTGCAGTAATGATTTCTTCCTTCCCTCACGTTTGGGATATGGGCTTGGCAACCAGTGCAGTTACAGCAGGACAAATAAGTTCCGTGTCACTCTGCACAACCACTGTGTAAAACCAAATGACAAAACTTACCAGTTGTTCACGTTTCACTAGCTGACTCAAGATGAACACAACCTGAAAAAACATTCAGTGCTGTAGCAGAAGATGGAACAGAGATATCAGACTTAAGAAAGAAGGTGTGCAGAACATCCCTAATCTTTGAGTCCAAGTTGTCTCTTCATATAACGCTATTAAGTATTTTTTGGCATATGTGAGTGATGTTGATTATTTAACTTCCTCAAAATCTCTCACCAATTTTCATAGAATCATAGAATGGTTTGAGTTGGAAGGGACCTTAAAGACCATCTAGTTCCAACCCCGCTGCTTCCCACCCCCTCCAACCCCGACACCTCCCCCCAGCCCAGGTTGCTCCAAGCCCCGTCCAACCTGGCCTTGAACATATCCAGGGATGGGGCAGCCACAGCTTCTCTGGACAACCTGCGCCAGGGGCTCACCACCCTCACAGGGAAAAAATTCTTCCTGATATCTAATCTAAATCTTCCCCCTTTCGGTTTAAAATGGTTACCCCTCATCCTGTCACTACGCTCCCTGATAAAGAGTCCCTCCCCAGCTTTCCTGTAGGCCCCTTTAGGGACTGGAAAGCCACTATAAGGTCTCTATTTTATTATATCATGAACAGCCACGTGGACCAGGATACTATTTATATTAACAGAAAGGATGAGTACATGACAAGAACATGGTCTATAATGCACCTTGATTGGTAAGACTTGCGCACAATGACGTCTGGTTGGAAGCAAGAGTTAACTTGCCTGTCGCAGCAGTGACAAATGCGTCAGCCACTTGAGCTAGAATATCCTGGGTCATTCAGGTGTGCCAAATACATACACGTATGTATTTGCCTGCTGCCTTTTCAGATCCTTTGAAGTCCTGGGGCTCAGAGAAAGAATAATTGCTAGGAAGCTCCTTCTCAGCCAGCAGACAATTATCACATAAAGATGAGGCAGACTCAGCTGGTCTCTAATATGCTGGGCATGTATTGCTAACATAGATCTTTTCCATCTTCAGACATGTTTAGTTTGTAAATATCTATTTGCCTGAAACAAAACTCAGAAATATTTACTGAACTTATAGTAGCTAACAGCATCTGTGATATATGCATAGCCTACCTGGGAGGTTTATTAAAACTGCAGCGTAATCAGATCAGTATAAATGGCTCTGTTATGAAGTCTGTGCATTTCTTGTGGTACGTGCTGTGCTGCTGCCTTTGCTCTGCTTCCATTTTCAGAATAGCTTTTCCCTCCAGCTCAGATGGGTAACAGCTCTGTATTCTAGCTGCTCACTCTTTACCGAACTCATTTGCAAACATCAGAACAATGGTATCGAGCAAGGAGGGAGAACCCCTCCACACACACACGCGCTGGTTCCTTAGTCCGTGAATTAATCGGTCATCTTTCCTTTGGGCTCTGCACTCAGATCCTGCCACTCTCCTTGGGAAGGACATTGCATGGGATTGCAGTGCTTCTAAAAGAAAAAAAGTGAATGGAGAAACAGGACGCCGCACTAAGAGGGATGTGTCGCACATGTGCATTTACGCACTGTTCTTAAACGATGTATAAGGTGAAGAAATGATGTCCTACATCTTTGTTCATTTGCACTAGGCCACAGCCCCACCACTTAAACCTCTCCTGCCCCAACCACCTGCCCGCCATTTACCTTCCCACACCTCTGCCTGAGCTCCTGGCCATCCCCATCCCCAGCACGCTGGGCCCTGCTCCTCCAGCGCAATCCTGTCCTCCCCACACCTGTCCAAAGCCCCTCGCTCTTCCCTTCCCTGCAGGTGGAGCTGCCACCCCGCTCCAGCAGCGCTTCCTCGGCTTCCCTGGGGAATCACAATAGCTGATGGGGTGGGAAAGCCCAGCTGACACCAAGGGTCCCTCAGAAAAAAAGCGATGGAATTCTTATCCCTGGTTTGGAATTCAGGGACTTGGAGACGTTACACAATTACAACATTCAGAAGGGATGCGGTTGCAAAAAGTACGAAATAAAGTTTCCTGCAAAAGAAGAAATTTTAGCCACGTGTTTCAGCCAGTCCTTGCCATAGTCTGGTTTAAACTGCAGCCGCCACTGGATCCTGGGTGAAGTCACGCGCTGAAGTCCTCTGCCCCCTCAGGCCCAGTGGGATTTGGGATCGTTAGCAGCAACCTCCTCTTCTTGCAGAGCAATCAACCCACTCAAAACTGTTCTTTGAACATCTTAATCTTTCCCTTTTCCCATTTCTCCTCGTACCAGCCGCCTGCATGCTAACCTAGTATTCAGTTTGCCTGCATGTATTGTTTTCCCAAATTCAAGTTTTCATCAATAATATATTTTTGCATCACATTTCCCCAGACATTATAATTGCCTCTGAGAGAAATAAAACACAAAGCTTTACCAAGACAAAAACTATTACTGGGACATTTGCATTTAAGCTAAGAGTTGGATTTGATGCGAAATAAAATTATTGTAAATGGTGTTTAACTTGAAAATGCTGACAGCGATAGCTGCAATAACAGGCCCTAGCAGTTCTTAAGAAAGTTAATTTTATATGACTCATTTCTGCTTTGGAAATTTTTACATTGCTGGTCCTTGGTTTGGGCACATTTCACTTGGATATTTTTTTCAATATCTTTTTGCTTGTTAATTACAGTCAGTCACTTTTAAATTATTGTAAAAAAAAAAAGTCATTTTAACTTTGCAAATTTTGGAAACCGTACAATTGCAAGCAACTACACTTTAAGAAATGGTGCTAATGGGCGTCTACCATACTTCAAATATGCAAACTAACATTACAAAATAGCATGCGATTCCAACCCATGTCTTTTTTGGAAAACAAAACCAGAACAAAACAAACAAAAAAAAACCCACAAAAAAACCCAACACACCACCAACAAAAAACCCAAAAAGGTCACTTTTATGGATGAGCTACAAAGAGGAATCCAGCCTCATGGGGAACACAGACTCCATTCCTGTTTTTTTAACAATCACTGCCAAAATCTAGCAATGAAAACATTAACACGTTCTACTGGGGGCAGGGGAACAAACCAAAAGCCAAACTGATGACTCCAGAGCAATTGGGATATAGGATTACCTACCCTCAGCCTAGTCCCAAGATAAGAGATGGACATGAGTTAGCCCTGCAGTTTCAGTCTGTCCCCTGACAAAGGGACACAGCGCGCAGCAGACCTGCAAGCGTGAGACACACTCAGGACCTAAGACCAAGTTTCAGTAAAAACATAAACTGCAGACAGTAAGTTGCATTCAAGTCTCTTCTAAAAGGAAACCAGCTCTTAAGCAACTTAGACACTTTAGGACATGCCATCTCCAAGCAGAATGATCTCAGATATATAATTTGCTATACATGAGATAAGGCAATTTAAAAAAAGGCAATATTTCAAATCTCTTTTAAAAAAGAATAAAACTAAAGACAAAGGCTTCCTCTATAAAATCTCCATATGGGACTGACCTGTGCACAACTTCTGTTCCCACAGAAGAGCCAGGGCTCCAGCTGGAGATGGCAAGTACTCTCAAAACCCTGTTTCTACGGCTTCTGTTGAAGAGACCAGAACTGACAGTGGTGTGGAGGAGAGCAGAATGGACTTCATCTGCAAACTCCCTGCTACTCCTGGTGATTTGCGAGATAGAATCATAGAATCATCTAGGTTGGAAAACCTTTAAGATCATCAAGTCCAACCATTAACCTAACACTGTCAAAGCCACCACTAAAACACATCCCTCAGCACCATGTCTACCCATCTTTTAAATACCTCCAGGGATGGTGATTCAACCACTTCCCTGGGCAGCCTGTTCCAAGGACAGATAACCCTTTCGGTGAATAAATTTTTCCTAATAGCCATCCTAAACCTCCCCTGGCGCAACTTGAGGCCATTTCCTCTTGCTTTATCGCTTGTTACTTGGGAGAAGAGACCGACCCCCACCTCTCTACACCCTCCTTTCGGGTAGTTGTACAGAGTGATAAGGTCTCCCCTCAGCCTCTTCTTCTCCAGGCTGAACACCCCAAGTTCCCTCAGCCACTCCTCACTAGACTTGTGCTCCTGACCCCTCACCAGTTTTGTTGCCCTTCTCTGGACTTGCTCCAATATCTCAATGTCTTTCTTGCAGTGAGGGGGCCCAAAACTGAACACAGTACTCAAGGTGGGGCCTCACCAGTGCCAAGTACAGGGGTACAATCACTGCCCTAGTCCTGCTGGCCACACTTTCTGGATACAGGCCAGGATGCCATTGGGCTTCTTGGCCACCTGGGCGCACTGCTGGCTCATACTCAGCTGGCTGTCAATCAACACCTCCAGCAACTTTCCAGCCACTCTTCCCCAAGCCTGTAGCACTGCATGGGGTTGGTGTGACCCAAGTGCAGGACCCGGCACTTGGCCTTGTTGAACCTCATACCATTGGCCTTGGCCCATCGATGCAGCCTGTCCAGATCCCTCTGTAGAGCCATCCTACCCTCCAGCAGATCAACACTCCCACCCAACTTGGTGTTGTGTGAGAACTTAGTGAGGGTGCTCTCAACCTCCTTGTCCAGGTCGTTGATAAAGATATTAAACAGAACTGGCCCCAGTACTGAGCCCTGGGGAACACCACTTGTGACCACCTTAGATCATGTGATCTAAGCGCCAGTTTTCAGAGCTTAGGATGAATGTCACAAATGTCTTCTGTAACCAACTAAGTTACAGAAGACAAATCTTCCTATTACTAAGATTTCACATGGAAATCAAAGATACAGGACATGAAGACCTAATGTCTCATGTCAAGAGTAATTTTTTTTGATAAAACCAGATTTTAAATGATACGTTTAAAATACCGATACACAGAAATAAAACATTTGTTTTTGTCACCATCCTGTGGTCTTCTAACTTGCTGTAGGAAAATAGGTCAGTACTTATTAAAAAAAAAAAATAAATTATTTCAGGGTACATTTTATAGATTTTTTTTTCGTTTCTTGCTTAGTGGGGTTTTATTGAGTTTTATCAATTTCAACAATGACATGGAGCTCTAAAAATAATATATTATGGAACAGAAGATGGCAACATTTACAATTTAGCTTTATTGGAATTTTACTATATTTTGATAGATGACAGCTTTAATGATTCTGTGCATGGTTTATGGCAGAAAACAAAGTAAGGCAGTAACATAATTTTCTGCTTTTTTTCAACAATCTGTATCCAAAGAATTCAGAAAACAAGCAAGTTTACTTCATAATCATGCCAAATTTATTTTCTGGGTGAACTCTCGAATGTTAAAGCTCAAGTACACAGAGTGATGTTGCCACGGCAACTGCTATTGCAACCCAGAATGGGAACATGATTATGAAAGCACATTTATATACCCGTATAGACATGCTGAGGCACACCGACGCTCCCGACTCCTGTCAGAAGGCAATCGAGCTATTCACATGTTATCAGTCCTGATCCTGCTCCTGGTAAGGCAAAGGGACGTTCGCTGAAGGCATTAAGCTGCAGCAGCCCCGCGTATGATATATACAATGCAAGGTTGTTTGCACATACTGTGGTCATGAAGCCTTCAAGCCATTACTCCTGTTTCTAGGACCTAAACGAGGAAACCTTAATTTGCCATAAGATGTAATATTAGAAGATTTAGTGTTGCTATAGCTATAGGCGAAGAGTGGAGCAGTAATATGTTTGGTGTCCTTTGACCTTTTTTTTCTGAATCTCCACTGAAATAAGCTGTCAAGTTTGAGAAATGTCAGAGTTTGGTCATTTGAGTCTACCCGGAGGTGTAATTTTGCATGGTGTACAATTCCTGCGAATTTATCACAACATGTTATTTCACACATAGTCAACACGGTGTGACATTCAGCATCCTGAATTCGCCAATGTCTACAGACTGAAATGAGTTTATGATTTCTGTTTAAAAGAAAATCCAAGGTGCATTCGTTCAGGTCAACAGAGAAACCCTCAGTGAGTTTCTGGGGATAAAAATCAAAGGAAGCATCCCTTCTTTCTGCTGCTTCATCTGCATAATTACCCGTTAGGCAGATCTGCCGCTCTTGACACAGCCTTTCCACATCAGCCAGCACTGAGTTCAGTGTGGAAGCATCTTAAATCAAAAAATGATTTGTTCCTTTATTTGAGTATCACTCACTCTGCAAACACACTTCATCACTTGTGACGAAGTAAATCTATATGCAACGCTGTATATATCAGTAATACATATGGTTTCAGTAGCTTTCCAGGAGAACTTTGCACTTTGATGTTAGCCCTTCTGGAATTAAGTCACAAACAGCAGCTAAACCTGATGCTGTTTTCAGCCGAGTCCTACCCAACTGTGACCACAGGCTTGGGAAAAGAGGCACAGCTGCTTACCCTGCGGTTTTATCTTCAGCTTCTCTTTGATGGACCCCCAGGCATCGGTTGTGGAAATCTCCCAGCCTTGCTGAGATGTATGAAGATGAGGGTACTACATTAAATAAACTAGAGAAGTCCATTATCCTAAAGACTACCACAATTCTCAGTAGTCTATCTCAGCCTGTTACAGTCACTTTTGACACCTGCAAGTTGACAATTAAACTTTCATATACGCAGAATTTATCATGGACTGCTATTAGGTTGAACTCTGAGCAGTTCTTGTATTAATACTGTTAGTCTGTACTAATAAAGTTATGGCAATAATTTCTTAAGAAGTAAACATAATACTTCTTGACGATGAACAGAGCAGCCTTAGAGAGGAGCATGATACGCGCTTCACAATCTAAAATAAACAGATCAGCTGCTTTAGAGGAAAAAAAACTTTTAATAAACCTTCTTGTTCTTTTAGACTAGGCCAGGGTTTGTGCACAGCTGTTAGAGCTTAAATTGTTTACACTGTAGTACTTTTTGATTTAGAGACATTACCAATTGAAGATAAGCAAAGCGTGCATTACAAGAACAAAGAGGACATATTCAAGAAACATATAGCTTAGTATACTGAGTTAAAGTAGGCTATAAACTATATAACTGATGCTTAGAGGTATTCCAGCACATCCCGTCTAAAGCAGGAATTGTGCACCAACAGAAAAACTGATGGTTTGTGCTAATTCAGTTTTATACCGTAAGCTAAATGCGTGTTGATGATATTGCAAGATGCTGGATGCCCATGTTCAGGTAACGTGTTCTTGTACAAGACAGCTAGCAACGTCTGGGAACTTTTCTACAAAGTAATATTAATCTCAAAATGACAATCTGCTGACCCCAAAACCCTTAAGTAGCAAACGCCACAGAACAGCAGCTGTGGGTGACCAGTCACTGAGCGTACTTTGCATACCGGCTAATATGTACTATTACTTCCTCTGTCCAATTTCCTTTAAAAAGCAAAATTAATCCAAAAATACTCCAAGCGACAGCTCTGAGAGAAGACTAAGCCCTCTCTTCCCTGCTTTCAGCTATAAAACAGAACAATATTCATGTCACAGTAGAATACATTACAGCTTCTTAAAAAGATGGGATGATACATGAATTACACTAATTCTCTTAATTCTGAAAAGTTATACTGAAAAGTTGACAATTCACAGAACCACAGAAATGTTGGCTGGCAGGGACCTCTGGGGTCACCTGCTCCAACCTCCCACTCAGCGGGACTGCTGCCAAGAACAGATCGAGTGGCCTTGTCCTTAAACTCAACTCATCAAGCATTCAATCAGAGCTAAAGGGTTCAATGTGAACACAAATGTATGCCATTTCTCTCCTCTTTTTTTTCTTTTTTTCCCTGCTGCTGATACATCTGTTTCTACGTAAAAATAACACCAGTGTGCACAAACAAAAAAACTCAAACCTGTAATATAACCGGTCATTAAAATACATACAGTCATTTCTGCCAAAAAAAAAACCAAAACCCAAAAAAAAAAAAAAAAAAAAACACATAGAAAAAAGGACAGAAATGTAAAAAGAAATGAAAGTCTTAACACAAAGACATAGCAGCCACAGCATGAAAAATTCATTTCCATTAATGAGACGTGGTGGTCCCCAGGCCAGCGCCCTTTGTATGTGAACCATGTTAATCAGATTGTATGAGCATTTGCCGGAAACTCCTGGGACAGCAAGCAACTATAACTATATAGCAAGCATAGCACATTAGCAGCTTGCTAAAAACTGCTTGACTTGTAACCCTTGAAGCACATGAATGATGCAGATTTCCTGAATCACCGATAAATGAAGCATTTCATTTACATGGCTCATGTTTGTCGCAGCCTTTGACTTAATTTGCCTATCACCAAAATGCGTACAAAATATCCTTCTCCGTGGCTTCTTTATGTAAGAAAGTACAGAATAAACAAACAAATAAGGGTTGTGTCAATTCAGATTTAGTCACACGTACTTCTCGTACAATGCCTTGCTATTGCTATTCTATATCTCCAAGAACCTTGGATAACTTCAGCTGAGTTGGAGCAAGAAAAACACAAGCGTTCCCACCAGGACTCATTGTAGAAGCAGGTTTGGAGATGGAGAACATGCCCATTTCTTCAAAGATCCAACAAGACAGCGGGATCTAGACTTCACAAAGCAAACTTTTCCTTTCTAAGAGGTCCTATTAAATGAACCCTTCAGCCAGGAGGAGGAGGACGAAAACAATCAGGATTTAGGCTTTCCTTCAGCTGGCAGTAATACATTTAATTGCTTCCTAGCTTGGGCTTTGCTGCATTTATCCAGTGACAGAAACAGATGGAAACTTTCGCTGTTCGAGACAACCTTGTTTTAAAAACACTCGAGACTTTCAAGGAAATTTCAAAGTTGTTGGATCTGTAAAGCTTTTTATTGACTTTATTCCCAACTTAATTCTAATCTCAATCACCAGTTCTCAAATGGCTGTTTGTACAGAGCTAGGAACCATTAAGAAACCAATGTTCTCAAAAAGCAACCCACAAAATGGAGAGAATTGATAAACTAATTTCCAAAGAACACAATTTCACAATAATCACAAAAACATTATCCATAACTGCCTCTGGAAAGGACTCCAAGAAACACTATTAGTGACTCCAAATAATACAAGAACCTATTAAATTCTGCAAGTTCCTATCTGAGTATTTTAACATTGTACCACTTTTTTTGTTGGAATATGAATGATAGTCCCATTGCCTGCCTTCTTTTCTACCACAATACTTAGGTGTCTCCTTGAAGGAAGACCAAAAGACTTCGTAAAATAAACAAACTTATAACTAATCGTCATTCAGGTGCTGCTTCTCTCCTGAAGGCCCCTGGGAAATTGTGTAGATCGCTATAGTGACTATGAATATGTTCCCAGTCTCCCTGCCTTTCTTTCCCTTCTGAAATATCAATAAATGAACAAAAAGTATAGTAATGGTGGTACAGATCCCCAACTCTATGCATATTTTCTTCAACTTCAAAAATGGAAAACTCATTTTTCACAGTTTCCCCAGAAACATCATTCAAAACTGAACATCCTCTGCTTTATTTTACATGTTAATTATTCCTCTTAGAAATAAACATTTCCTCACTAAAAATGTGCATTTTGATGAAATTTAGGTTTTTAGTGGGAATATTTCTGTCACAAAACAACTTAATCAGCTTTATTTATACATGACCTAATTTCAAGCTCAGGGGGGAAAAAAAAAAAAAAAATCAAAAAATGCCCATGAGCTTCCACACAGAGGATCAGGCCGTGCAATTTAAAAAAGCAGAAGTGCTTTCTTCATCTCCACTGTTTTTTACAGTGAAATGTCTTCCACCGAGCTTCATCATGCAAAGTTTTTCATGATTTACAGCACGGAAAGAGAGGCAAATCAGTCTCTAGTGAAAAGTCACCCAAGCTCATGAAAAATTTAGAGTGACTAAATTTATAATTAAGATGAATCAAGAAACGAAATTAGAAAACAGTTTGTACATTAACAGAAATTCAAGACTGAAAATTTGAATGCTCTTTTTTCCAACAGCAAAGGCACAGAACTCCCTGTACTTTAGATACATGTGCATACCTATAATTTCTGTATGTATTAGTTATTTAGAAACACAGTGAACTATTTTAAGTATATCTCATAGCTTTTATAATTTATTTATGAACAGGGACATTATTAAAAATAAATGATCTTCAATGGCACTTAAAAGTAATGCTGTTTTGAGACTAAATGTCAGGCAAATGGCACGAAAACGCTGCTTTATCACAGAGTATTCATACTACCAAGATACAGCCTGAAACAACAAGGTTTATTATAATAACACAAACAAAATCATTACAATTGCATTACATTTCATGTGTAATCATTACATTACCTAAAGACTCTATTTTTCATTCTCTTTTAAAAAGCAAAGCTATGACTCTGCTTCATACAGATACAAAGGCTTCAGCTGCACTGCTGTATATTACAAAGGCTGTGGTCTGAATATGCATGATCAAAAGCAATCAGTTCCATTACCCATTTTCATAACTTTCCCCCAAAAAATCCAAATATAACCATGACAAAGTCATGCCCAAAGCCACGCTGAATGTAAAGACAGTAACCTCAAAGTGACCATTATGTCACATCTCTATGTAAATAATGTGTAAACTCTCCATAAATCTGTTGGGACCTATAATCCATTTCCATTTTCCCTTTACTTTTAGATCCTGAAATAATTAAGCCTACAGTTGAACCAATTAAATATTGTGTGTCGTTACAAAACCATACCGTATTTTTATCTTCCACTGCTAAACTTAGTCCAAAATAATTGCAGTGAATACAATTATCTACCACAGTTACCATCTGGGACATGAAAGTAAACATTTTAATTATTGCCATTGTAATTTGGGACCAACAAGGACCAGTATTTGGGCTACATATGGAATTTATTTTTATGGATTAATGTCAAAACAGGTGGATGCAACACTTCAAAAGACAGTTGGCTAAATGCCCATGAACTTTCCTACCTAGTGCAGACTACTACAAAGAGCCAGGAACTGAATTTTATATCCAGGCTGGTTGTTAAGCTGCTGGGTGATCTCAAAAACAAAAATTGGGATAAAAGACATTGACCTCTGTTCTAAAGCACTTTTATGTATCACTGAAGTAGTTACCATTGAAGTAAAGAGATGACTTTCTCATTAGAGATGTAGATTATCAAAAACTCCTAGCAATTTTACTGACTGTATTGGGAACTTTGGACGCGGGGAAAGGAGAATACATTACTTCAGGCACTTTTACTTGAGTAGATACCTCTGAGTATGCACATCTAGCATTAGGCATCAAAGTTAAAATGGATTTGTCCTGCATAGCGATCTCTCAGTAAAGAGCAAAGGAGGACTGCAATCTAATTAAATTAATGAGAATGTGAAAAATAAATACATAGGGTATGAAATACAGAGAGGTTATTACCATCAGAGGCTTTGAATATAGCACTGAAAAAAAAAGGTACTTAAATTCCTTTGAAGACAGTTTGAATCCGTTTTACCAAGGTCAAAATGACTGCAAAGGGAGTAAGAAATTGGAAAAGTTATGTAAGGTTGGTAGTGAGCAAAAACTTCTTACAGCTCAATTGCAACTGAGACTTCACACAGCTGAGTAAAACCAAAATGAACTCTCATTTCACGAACCCGTTAAGACTTCCAGTTTGTGACTGAGATCTAAGATTATTAATGATTGCACAACAGTCTATGAAATTCCTAGCCTACATGTGTTTGAGAGGATCGCTTCTTCTTTTTGACACATAACGAACTCCTCCGACTGCTGAGGATCCTTAACTCTCTCCTGTATCAAAGAGAAATAGTTTGCTCAGTTTCTCCAGACCACAGACTAAATCCAGTGGAACTGAGCCGGCGCTAGTCTTCCATCACACATAACAACTTCTATCGCTATCTAATAATTATGGTTGTTTTCTGGTTTGTTTCTTTGTTCGTTTAAACTAATAACCAGTGATCACCAAAGACTTATCACTATTTACTTTCACTATCTTAATACAAGATAAAGACCGACACTGGACTGACATGAGATGTAACTTAAGATCAAAGTCAGTTTGCTGGTAAGAAGCTCTGCGTCTGGTAAGCAGTGAGCGCTACAGCTGAGTCAATTAGAACAGATCCAGTTTCCTGGCAGCGTCAGCTGGTATTAGAGCAATGCCCCAGTAAACCATCATTCACTCAGTACCAGACCTGGAACCAACGGATGTTTTCAAAGATCTTCATGACCCGTTATCTACAAACACGCACACCCAAACAACCCCTGCCCGTACTGAGGCTGGGGCGGATGCTCTTCTATTACTTTATTGGAGCCAGATCCTATGGTCTGTATTCCATGTAGATTTCATATCTGTAGTTTCTCCTCTAGAATGAAGTTATACACTGATTTTTGTCGGACAACGTGCTCAAACTTTAAGCCTCTGAACAGTCTAATTATTTTGAATGAGATACCATCACGTTTGAAAACAAACATATACCTGAAGCTTTAAGCATTGAAATCTAAATTCCATATTTTTGGCAGGGCTGCTATGAGCATCCAAGATCTGTTTCTCCAATTCAAAGATTTACCTACGGTATTACTGTAGTGCAGGGACTGAGTTGAAACACCTTTTGCTTAAAAGACAATGATACAACTATTTAGCTAAATAAAAGTGTATGACCTTACTAAGAAAATACGTACTGTTTATCTTCAGGTGTGATCTTTAGTAGGTCTTCATCCCAGAAGGAGTATTTTACTATTACAACTATAAACATCTCCCCCTCCATGTTTTGAAACTACATAATTAGACTTAGAGAAAATATGCTTAATTATACCCAGAACTGACTGCTTGGAGGGTGTGAGTCGCTCAGTCCATCTGCTGAGTACGTTCACTGCTTTTTTGGCACTTCTTTGAAGTCATGAAGTGTACACACACACACAGAGGTTAGAAACGTTTCAAAACCATGTAAGCAGATGGTGATACAGCAGGTAATAATTTAATTACATAACTCTAGAACGTGTTTCCAAAAAAAAAAAAAAAAAAAAAAAAAAAAGAAAAGAAAAAGGGTGGGAACAAACAATGTCCAGTCTGATCTTTTAATTGCCGTGTAATAGCTTTTGTTGAATTGGCAATGATTTCCCACCCAGCTATTCTACAGTTGGAAACAGTAATAAACAAGAAGTTCTACACCATCTTTTATTCCTAAAGCAACACTTAAGACAAAAAAAAACCAAAACATTAGCAACATAAGCTACAAGATGCCTGAGACAAGAAAATAACTATAATTATGTAACACTGAACATGAAAATTTATCATTAGTTTTGCAGGTACAAAGAGGTCAGAAAGATGTACGCACAACATCTGCTCTTGCTTCAGCACAGAACACTGATACTGTTAAAGTGTGAAAGCAATGAAGAAATGTTAGTCTTAGTAATTCTTCATTTTATGCAGGAGCACAGAATCACACGGAAGTAGAGAAGTAGGATACAGACGTGACACCGGAGGTAAACCAGAAACTGAGCAATTTTAATGAAAATGAGAAAATGAAAAGAAAAAAAAAAAAAGATTGTGTTAGTCTACTTAACATATCACATATGCTGCTGAAGGAGAAAAAAGGATCTCTCCTGAACACTATAATAGCAATGCCACTGTTTTAGAAAAGGAAGCGCTGCCTCCAAAGAAGTCAAGGATGCTGAGCTAAAACTAAAGTACCCACGGTTTGACTGGCAGTCTGCTAAGTCACTGGGAGTCACCTCAGCCCAAAGGGTTTCGAGATACATCAGAGATGTATCACCCTTTGCATTATATACAGAAATTGAAGCATAAATGTGTAAGGAAGTAAATGCAAATGAATTGGAATAATCATAAAACTGTCACCATGAGACCCAGATAGTACATTCCGGTCACTGCTGCCATTGTGCTACATCTTCTGCCGAGACATTAAGATACAGGAAATAAAAAAAAGGGGGTGGGATGTAGGGTAGAGTTAATGGTTGTGAAATGTTTATCCCACAATAATACAAGTAATACATATAATATTTCAATTTTGTCATATAACAGTCTATTTTTTCTTTATGTAAAGGTCAAATAGCTTGAACGGTCACTATATCCAAGCCACAAAATATAAGTAGCAATTTATATATACAGACACATACAAACATATGTATAAAAGAAACGCTATCAAAAATCACTAGTTGAATCTATTGGGTTATTTTAATCCTAACTACAAATGCTATAATTGGTTGCCTAATTTGAAGGAAAAAAACCTAATCTTATGATTTAAGCAGCTCATAGTGCAAACTTTCATTGTATTATTTTTTATTAGTTCCATTTCTCAGCAAACTCCAACACAGCAATGGATTATGGAAGTTGGGTTCTGGATTTTATGATACTGTAAAGTAACATATGAAACATTTATTACTTAATGGTAGATTTCATAAAGAAGATAATCTCTCTCCAAATTGTACACTCAATCGGTACCAACTTCTCTGTACCAACAGCTTCTCTGTTTGAATGCACAGAAGAAGAAAAACAGCAGCACAGCTGATTGGACTCTCACCTTGTCTTTGTAATATACTGACTTTTTTTTCTAGTTTTTATTTGGTATGTAAATGGCATAAAAGTTGTGAACACTTCACCCACTTCTGTTTCCTTTAATTTTTGATTCTCACGATTTATTCCACTGTAAGTTAACAAAACAGACAAAATAACATCATAAAAGGTCACTTTGATGTAGAAGCATCAAAATCCTCAGCATTATTCCAAGCAGGTTTATGACTTGTGGCCTAAAAAGCTAGATAAATCGAGAAAAATATATTAAAATAAACCTCATAATGAAAACAATATATAAATACCATATAATTCTGTGCTGTCCTTGTCACTTGAAAAGGAAGTGCAAATCAAATCTTAATAAATATGACATACTAGTTCAGAGTGTAATGGTGCATTTACCACACAAGACAATTAGTTTTTTTTTAATTGAATGCTGTTTAATGAACCTTTACCTTACCTTTCAGTCTGCCTACAACAGCGTTGTGAAAAGACAGAGTCTGAAGTCAGAGTCCAATTAGAATCCTCTGCATGTCCTACTGCACCGATGCCATTGTTGTTTGGGGTTTTTGGGGGTGTTTTGGGTTGTTTTTTTTTTTAGGAATGGCTGATATTTTGTGCATAAGTTATTCAGTTTACTTAAGTATACACAAATATATACAAACAACTATATATGCGCATGCATCTTCTATAGCTATATACAGAATAAATGCAAATTCTTACCTGGTATTTACTTATAAAGCTACACTCCTGCTGAACTATTTTTATGGCAACAAATACCTTATTCGAACATAAAAGTGACGGTAATAACTGTCAGGTTTAAATATTTAGTGCCAGAGTATTAGGCTTCTGACTATTACAATGACCCTAAACAGCCTTAAAGCTGCTGTCGCTGGGTAGCTGAGGAAGGGGTTGAGGGAGGCACTTGCTAGCGTAAAGCCAGCAGAGCCAGCTGAGAAACAACCTACTTCTGCCCTCCAGAAAAAAAAAAAACTTCAAGTTCGAGAGTCCTACGTAAAGGAGACGCCTGGGCACAAACTGGAACCCGGGAAACACAGGAAATTCCATCTCAACATGAGGAAAAACTTCTTTACTTTGAGGGTGGCAGGGCACTGGAAGAGGCTGCCCAGAGATGGGGGGGAGTTCTCCGGAGATAGTCCAACCTGCTGGAGGTGACCCCGCTCTGGCAGGGGGGTTGGAACAGATGATCTCCAGAGGTCCCTTCCAACCCTGACCATTCTGTGATTCTGCATTTATATGAATATCAAGAGAGACGTGGTAGATGCAGGTAACTACTAGGACATGGCCATCTCGGGCAGCAGTTTGAACTAGAATGCCATCAGGAGGCCACGGCATCTTTGCTCCCTTGGCTGTAGCCACAGCCTCAAGGATACCTTACCCCAGGCTGGAGGCCAAAATGAGCTAGCTTGCCTCAGAAAGGGAGCAGAAAGAAAACCAAGAGCCAGCTCATCTGGGTTGTCCACCTTCACCAGTGAGAGATCTAATACAAATGAAAGTGCTACTGGTTCAGCTGCTGATGTTTTCTGATTAATTTTACCATCCAGAAGTTATTTCATGACAGGGAATATTGGCAAGCAGGAACAAGAAAGCCCAGAGGTGCAACTCTACCAGTGAATGAGCTACTAATGAAGCAGCAATGCTACCCCTAAACAGAGAAAATAAAAAAAACTGAAAGCAAATCTTATTAACCAAGGTGTAAAGCTTCTCTCTAATGCACCCGCACTCTGGTGCTCGATGACAAACGCTATTATTCAGCCTTCCAGTTTTCTCTCTCTCCCCCCAGCTGCAAAAATCCAACGGGCCATTATCCTGACAAGTGAGATATTTGGCATGTCCCGATCGAGCCCATCACCACGGTGTCAGTCCCTCCACGGGAAGGAAAGGTGGCAGCGACCGGTAAGTCAAGCGAGTGGACAACACAGAAGCATGGTCAGCATCGCGTTCCCTCTCCGGGGTTACTGTATGCTGAGCGAACATCACAAGCGAGCACCAGCTGCATTTATACTAGAAAAAATGATGCAGCAGATTCTAGCACAGCCCTCAGATTTTGCAGACACCTCATGAAATAGCATCGTCACAGCTTTCAAGACTATTTCGATCAACCACTCTGGAGCCGTGACTTTATTTCTCATGGCAAAATAACAAGAGAAGACCTGATTACAACAGAAGCAGCGTAGGAGAGGGCCGGAATGTTTGCGTAGGACAGATAATATGTGATTTATCTCAAAATAAAATACCAACGTTTAAGAAAAAAAAAAAATGTGAAAAAATGAAAATAATAAACAAGCTTCTTAAAAAAAAACCAAAACACCCAAACCATAATTTTATCCTTTTTTTTTCCCCACCNACCTCTCCCCCCCCTTTTTTTTTTTTTTTTTTTTTTTTTTTTTTTTTTTAAGTTCCCTGGAATGCTAAGGACCCCTCCAAAGCACAAAGGCCAGCCCCACGCCTGGTGTGCCTGCCGAGGAGAGCCTGGCTCAGGGTTTGACACCAACGGCAACTACAATCCCAACCTCTAATTGGATTTTAAACGATGCCAGGTTGATTGATGCGTCCCTTCTGATTTACGGTAGAGTTTTTTGGCTCAGTGAAGAGAAGTTAAACATGCAGAAGAGCATAATGTGTCAACTAGGAGATTAGTTTTACAATCTATATGTTGAAGTGAATGAACTGCACTTTCATTAACAGAAGTAGGCCATACGCCGAAAAAGTCATTGGATTTGCTTCACTGGTGAACTAGAGCAACAATACACGATTAGAAAGCCTCGGCAGTTCAAAAGTCTGTAAAGGCAGGTCCAGTGGTTATACAATTAATTTTTAATGATATTGTTACCATCTGGGAGATTCACGTGAAGAGCCAAACGGGTTCCCTGAGCTGGAGTATGAGCTTTAACAAACTCGACACATCTACAGTGTGTCTGGAATCTGTTTAAAATATTACTAAATGGTTTATCAGAATAACCTATCATTATTTGTGCTTTTTAAGGTCATGCAATACATCCACAGTAGGAAACATTTGCAGCTACTAGATTTTTATTGGAGATGGTGGAAGGCCTGAAAGTTTGCCATTAGCAATAATCATATAAAAACATTAAGAAAAATTAAGTTTTTTATTCCCATTGGATTATATAATGTCTCTTCCTTCAGGGGAAAAATAAAAAATAAAAAATAAAAAATATATCAAGACTTCCGATTCCAGAAATCAAAAGCAATGAGTATAAAAAAAAAAATCACATCAAAAGTAACCCCCATTAGATTGACATTTTTGTTAATTTTCAGTTTTAAATTTAAGGGCACTTAAAAAGCAAATGTCTTTCAGAATTTTTACTGGATATTGCCGGTAACATTTTCTTCCAAGTCACACAAGACTCAAACAGAGCCTGTTTTTAACAGCAGCTAACTTCCAAATTTTAAGCACAAACAAAATAAAATGTTATACTTGATTTTGTTCCTTTATTTCCTTCTTTGTCTCAAAAACGTTAAGTTATGTTCAGCTTTTCAAATATCAGGACAAATTTTTACTCAGTTAACCAAGTACAGTAACAATGCTGAGATTTTATATATGGATTCTGTGATAAGTAAGAATAATATTTAAATACATACTTACAAATATCTGTAAGTATTTAAAATTTACAGCCTTTGTAAAATTACAACATAAAATAATTACTGTAACATTGCTCCATAAAAGCATGGCTTTTTAAACAGGCAGCTTCTATTCTGAAAATGCTTTTCTCTCCAATGAAATGGGAACATTTCTTCACTTTCATTAAAAAAAAAAAAGTAAAAGTGAAGGTACTGAGCTGTATTTTGCTATTATATTCCTACTCCATTTGGACTTACATCATGACAGTGAGGCTGAAAAAGTAATTAAGCATACCTCTGGTTCCTATTCCAAGTAGCAGAATCCTTCTCTGTAACTATGGGCCTCATGACGTGAAAGGAAAAAGAGCAATCGCCGGAAACCAGCACTGTTATCAGGTTAAGAACCCAGCAGGATAGAAAGCTTTCAGCTAAATCTTTTGATAGTTAAAAAAATAATAACCAAAACCAACAAACAAACCTCATTGCTAAAACTGAAACACATTTCTGGAAGCATAGAAGCCTGTTTTCTTGACCCAAAGCATATTGTATGACTCACATTTAATGGAGCAGCTCCAAGAGAGAAGATGGGAAAGAGACCAAGCTGAACCTCTGACTCAGTGAGTGCTTAATGAGGACTGTCCGATTGAGAACAAAAATTTTCAAGCTGAGGTATCTCCTCAAAAAAAAATATGTTAGGAATTTAATGCAAAAAAAATAATAATAATACCAGGAGATAGTCTTGTTAAGCAGTCAAATTAAATCTGTATGTCTAACCCAGACCTGGTCTCATATTCTTCTTCTAAATAATTATTGCTCCAGCACAGTGATTTTCCCTTCCTGTGACAGACAACCTTGCATAAAGCTCACAGGGAAACTTTTGTCCACTTTTTTGCTCAAAAGCAGCCACTGTAAAGCAGTTGATACCCATTACGATATCAGTTTCTTTCCTTTATAAAATATGTAAATGCCTACAAAATTTACATTTTAGAACATATGTACATTTTACAGTCAGCAAACAAAAGGTTTTCATGGACAAAATGACACCTGTGCCATTTAAGAAAAACGTCTTATATAGCTGAAGGGAAATAACATGAATCCTTCAATTTTGTGTTATTTCTACTTCATCAGAAAGCATTAAGAATTAAAGTAGGGATTCACAGTACCACAGACAGAATAAAGGACTGAAAGATGATTATTCTAAAGGTCACATTATCTTAACAAAGTGCCACTGTCTGACAGTGTGACACTGATATAGAAGTAATACACTCCGTTTACCAGAAAGCGCTCCATGAGATCCATGCCCTCTGCACTCTAAACAAAGAAATTAGTGATTCTTTTCAAAGGTCACCTGGTGAATGTGTTATTTAAAATGAGGCATTCGCCAATGGCAGTGGGTATCTAAGAAACATCTAATCTGGGTTCTGAAGCGAGTCTTAAAAATGCCACCAAAATTGAAACAACGTCTCCCCGGACTGCACTTTTTTTGTGCCACGGGACAAATTCTTGATCTCTTGCAGGGCAGCAGGCGATGGCTTTTCTGTTACAGATAAGGAATCTGGCGCTCTTTCGGGAATACGTTTTGCTGATGAAATGCTATCTCCTTTTAGCATGCACAAAAAGTAACAGCGTCTGCTTTCCAAGTGCTACTTATGTTATGTGCATTAAAGAAATGGACATAGCGGTAGAAATGAAACATCAGCCATGTCCCTGCCTGGCTCTGAACATGAAACCCTGTACATCAGCCTAAAGATAGGCTTGTTACGCAAGATACACTCCATGCTAGTTCATGGGAACTGTTCCATAACAACAGACCATGACAGCCTATTACTTAATGTGCCACCGAGCTGATGCGACTCGGATAATAACACACGGGATATGTAACGCTGCCCGGAATACACTACTCTTTCTACAAGAGTCCCTTTTCAAACCCTCACGGCAAAGAAGCTGGTCTGCCAGCAAGAAGTGGACCTATATTTAAAGGTTATTAAAAGGGCAAGAATCAAGAAAACAATAAAGATCAGCTCTGCAAAGCTTCATATTAAAAAAAAACCCAAGATGCTGACATTTCTATATAAGATGTGAAACTCTAACATGGAGATTAAAAAAATGAATAGAAATGCATTCAAAGAACTAGATGTATTTTTCATCAATAAGATGTGTCTTCAGCAGCCATCCACTGTTCTGACCTTATCAAGCTTTTCAGCTTCTCCGGATCTGTTAGAGCTGTTCAACACCAAACAAACCAGCCAACTGGAGAACTGTGAAAGCAGAGCATCTCAAGGGAACTCCATTACTAATTCGCCAGGAAACCTTATTTTCATGAAAACAGTTTATTAAAATGACACTCCCTTGAATATCTCCTCTCTCTAAATTTATTGGGATATTTCTATGCATTTTAATGAAGAACTTTGAGCAAAAAGAATCTCAACAGTTAGTCAGAAATATTATTTTGGTGAACTGGTATTATTCACATCTGTATACAAATAACTAACACTGCCATAGCATCGTGTTTGGGTAACACAACCCACGATTTTGTTGCTGGTCTGCTGTTCAGTCTCAGACCAAATGTTTAGCGGGCCATGTTGATCCTTCCACTGGTAAACCATGAAAATTGGTCGAGGAGGAGGAAATAAATAAATCTGACAGGGCAAGTTTCACATACCAGACCTACTTAAGAGAGAACAGGGCTATGCCAGATGTTGTACGGAAGAGCACTAGGACTGATGGAGGAACCGATCTCCCTCAGTCTGTCCACTTCTCTCCCGACCTAAATACAAGCCCACAAAGTTCAGAGATTTCTGTGGAGTCTCAGTTCCTGAGACGATTCAAATCCAAACCCATCTCTTAGAATAGCAATGTACTACTACAGTGCAACCTGTCACCTCAATCTTGCTCCTCACTCATATTCCTTCACACTCACTCCCTCTTCCACCCTCTTATTAAAATTCATTCAGCTTTGTGCAGACCACATGAGTATTTGGGGAGCAAAAGGGGAAAAAAGCAAGCATAAGGATTTCCCCGTGTCCTTATAAGCATGCTCTCCCTTGGAGGGAGGAGCTCCTGCTTCAAGGGCTGCATAAATATCTTGCATTGAGTTGTCACTGGATAAAATTGCGGACTGAAGTACTTAAATGCCACTTGAGGTGTCGGCAAAAACCTAACTCTACACCTTCTGTCGAGCTAGGCAACTTTGAGCACCTAAGATTAAAGCACTTTTTAATGGATTCTAGTTATCTCATAAGCCTCAGCTTCTTTTTTTTCTTTTATCAAAACTATGTTAGTAATTCTTACCTACCATTAAAATAAGGAGTGCAAATTGATTAGCAGTTGTAAAGTACATTAATTTGAGATAATCAAATAGAACACCATAAGTAAATCCAAAAAGTATGCATACCTCACAGATGAGATACTGATAATATAGATGTATTCCTCTTTAATAAGTAGTACTAATATTGTTTTTCGGCAAATCAAGAGGGTATTATTTTTTCTGAAAAACTTTTACACCTTATTACTGCAATCACTTTTTTTAATTTCATGCTTCCCTAACTTTATTACTGTTAATTTTACTCACTTAATTCTGTCTATTTTCTACCATTTACTGGGAAAATAGACAGAACTTCATCATTTTCTGATAAATAAAAGTTAAATGGCTTTGTGAAAAAGGACATCTATCTGTACAGTATGCTTCTTCCCACCACTGGAAGCCCTTTGACATCCTATGATATTCTTTATCTATTTAACTAATTCCCATTAAAAATCCTGCAGCCTCAGAGCAGAGGCCAAGGCAGAACAAAAGCAGCAGCGTATGATCTGAGACGCTTAAATAGCTGCGCCCCGAGTCCCACCAACTTCAGGGAGTTTTTGGATCACATCTGGTTGATGTTGAGTTTGTATATTCTTTTGCTTAAGTCTTCTGTCACTGCTGACTGAAATCCAAGCAATATTTAAGTTAATACTAGCCACAGTTGATCAACGTCTTGCACTTAATTATCTTTATTGAGAAAATGATTCTTCCCTTCCAATAACAGTTTTTAAGTGAGAAAAGGATCAACTTGGAATTATTCAAATACTTATGCAATTCTTGCAGTGAACTAGTTATTTTAAATGTACCCCTCGTAAATGTGAATTCTGTTGTGTCTGGGTTTAAGTTCTGCACTTTCCTTTCCCAGGCAAGCCAAATGCTTTAAGATGTATATTAAAATCTACAACTCTATTCTTAAAGGCATTGCATTAGAGAAGAATGATGTATCACACTACTACTTTTTTAGACAGCCAGGTTACAACTAAACAACAAATGTTGGAGTCATGCTTTAGAACAAACAAAAAAGTCCACGTCAGCCAAATACATAGCACTCCTAAATGAATGTCAAAGACGAATGTATTTATATAAAATTCTCAATATCCTTTCCTTTCGCTTTTCCCTTAATATTTGCAAAGTGAGGGTACAGAAGCGTTGTAAATCAGTACAATTTCAATAGCCTAATGTAGACAGCTTTCTCATGTGTTTTATGCCTAATGGTGGGCTATACAATGGAAGTCTAATGTCTATAACTGAAAAGATATTTATATTCATAATGTAAAAGAACTGGAGAATGAGTCTTTAGTATATTGTAGCTTTCAGTCATCTTGGCTTTAACTCCTGAACTAGCGCTGGATTATTCGAAGAAAACAGCTGTATTTCCCTCTTTCATTCTGTATTTAACATGACAGTGGAAATAATACACTAAGGAACTTGAAATATGTTACTGCACTGTGAGTCCTTATAGGTGGATTGTGGTTTATATGTTAATCTTTTCAATATTTGCAACTCTATTTGATAGCATTTTCCGAGCTTATCCAGTAAAATCATTTCTCTAAAATAGCCAAAGTCAATGTTCAACATTATCTTCCATTGATTCCCAGTTCTAATTATGAATGATACTCCCCCCAAGCAAGACAGATTAGAAGTATTTCAAATTACATAGGTGTAATGAGACATCTTTCCAGTTTCCTTTGTTCTTATATAAGGAAATGAAAGTTAAATGCCGTAACCACAGCTCTCTGAGGTTCACATGCCAGGTTATGCTTGGTGTATTTCTTGTATCCTTCAGAAATAAACACATTAAGAAAAAAACCCTCAACTGTTTAAAACCTCAAGGAGACTATTTTAAGGTTTGTTTCCTTGAAACAGACAATTCCCTAGAAGCAAAATGACTTTGCGAAGCTTTTGTTGTGGCTAAAAATGCACCTTTGTGAAAGTACCCCGGCTCGATAATGCCATCCGCTGGACTCAATCATTTAGATTTAGTGTTGCTTTGAGTTCTTACAATATTCAAAAAGAAGCTCAGCCATGTGAGTCAGCGTGTTAGCATGAATCTCTTTGGAGCAACGCAGCTGAATTTTTCAAAACCCTTTAAAAAACCGTTTCACAGAGTGGAAAAGTAAAAGCAGTTGTGTTCAGCTTGTCTTCACAAAGATGCTTCAAGCTTTTCAGCTCTTTTCCCCCTCCTTTCTTATTAAAAGCTCATTCTGCTTTCAGTAACGCACCACAAAGACTTTATGGACTAAACCAGCGTGGTCCCAGCCAACGTGAGCGATTAAAGTGTCTCCGACTGCTGCACCTCCCAGACAGCCACCACCACCACAGCCCCCCGCTCGTCCCCCCGCAGCATTGGATCCTGCCTTTCATTTCTGCATCCTATGGCATCATTTCACCATGCGACATTATTATACAATTCAACTGCCAGAAGAAAAGTCAGGTTTCAAACATTTCCCCCCCGCCTTGTTTTCATATCACATAAATATGCGCATCCTCTCAGAAATGAAGCCACCGAGTATAGCTGGCTAATTGATGATAATATTTTAATTTGCTGGAAATGAAAGAAATGGATGCGCAGACGGCATTACCTAAACCTACTAACTGTGACAGAACGTGAAGGACCCCGCGTCCCTAAAGGCACGCCACTGCATCAGAGACAAGCAGAGCAACAAACATCTTATTAAACAACAAGTGCAGAAAAGCAAAAGGCAGAAGCCTCCAGGGCCATGTTAATTATCTCAGGGTCGAAGTCGCTCAGAAAGCTGTCTTGCAGACTCCAAGGCAGTCAGATGGCAGTGCCAACGCACTGAAGTCCCCAAGGTCCTGCAGTTATAGCACTGTCATATTTCAAATGACAGGTAATACTTACGAACATGCCAACACTAACCTCCTCAATTATATTCAATGTCAAGGTTTTCGTGCTGAAGGAACTGCTAATTTTCAACATACACACTTGCTGACAAAAGGTACTTCATCAAAGAAAGGAGTTTAGGGTATCTGCTGCAAGACACTGAAGATCTCTTTTGACACTCACAGTGGGAATAACATCCTTCACGCAAGCTCTCGAATGATGAAATAAATATTGCCCTTAGTCAAGCATACAAAAATCACAATATACTATATTTGCTTTGCTGTCAGTGCCTTTGCATGGAAATCTCACTCTGCTGTTAACTGCAGCACGGACGAGCAAATCCTCTCTGGGTGTTTATTTGAACATTCTCTGAAGAAAAAGGCCAAAGCGGGCACGGGCCACTGCAATGCCTCAGGTGCTCCAAGAAGCAAGAGAAAAACACGGAGCGCTTTCCCCCAGCCCCCAAGAGCAGCCATGTGTGCCATGGAACAATTTAAGGGCAATTATCAAGAAAAAGGTAAGCAGTGAATTTAAAGAGAAAGACATTTAAACATGCAAACATGATTCCTCATTTATTCTCATATTCACTTTTTGCCAAATTTAACTGAAAATACAATTAAATGAACTTGATAGGGCAGTGAGTATAGAAAAGAGATTAGGTGGCGCAGATGTGGCTACGGGTGAAGGAACACGGTCTCATTAGAGCTCTCTATCCATTCAGGCGGCTTTTCCCTCTTGCAGTTGTTAATATGAACTGGAGACAGATTCTGCTGGGAGTTGCACCAATTTAAATCCAGAGCAACTGTTATCTGGCCTCCAATTTGCATTAATGGTCAGAGGTGGCACACTGAGATGAAGTACGATGAAGGCAGACACCGTGCTCGGAAGGAGAAGGAACATTACACTAGCACAGAGGCTCTGAATTTAAAGGGACACAGTGCAATGTGAAAGGACACTTGTCTGAACTACAAAAAGCCCGCTAAAATTAAAAATAACGTTTAAAAAAATTTTAAAAAGTCTTTCAGTTATTTGTATTATTCTTAATTTTTTTTTTAGTTGTGTACAAACAGTTTCAATGTTTCCTTATTATTATTATTTTTGTTAACATTTACAGTGCAGTAACACAAACATCCAAAAATGCCATATTCCTACAGAACATGCCTGGGTAGCATTTGACATTTTAGCAGTTACTTGTTCAAATGCTCAGATTAGAAGAGTAGTCGATCTCCCCTAGTTTCCCTTGTTCCATTGCAGAAAACCAAACAAATTTGGTTTTTTAATAGGTGAGTAAGAGCCTCAGCAACCCCATTTGTAACTGATGTAAATAAGAATTGCAGCTATAGTATGTAAGCGCTACCGGCTAGTCTTACCGTCTCGTGTCCATACAGCAATTTCTGCACAGCCTTGGCAAGAAAGCAATTATTTTCCTGCATCTCATGATCCAAGAAATCCTTTATAATGATGCCTATATCACCCATGTTAACACTGAACCAGCAACCAGAACATGCTGAGGTACTAAAATCGCAAAAGAGCTCATTAGTCCTTCACTTTATTAATTGGGAGTGGAAGGGTTAAAGAAAATACACCAAAACATGAGATTTATACACCTGCACGTGTCTTTCTAACTCTATACAGACAAGGACATTTTCCAATTGATCTGACTGATCCTCTTCAAAAGAGCTGCTGGAGTAATAAACCAATATCCACTTTCATGAAAGGGAATATTTCAGCAACAAGGGTAGCAATCTTTGGCGATATGTCTACAGATCCAGAACTTGAAATTTTTGCTGACCCACCAGATGGATTTCATAAAGCATTATGTTCTTGTTAAAAAAAAAAAAAAAAAATCAAACCAACAAACAAATAAAAAAAGACAAACCACAAAACAAAAACACCCTCCCCCCTTAAAGCCCAATGTCATCATCTCTGCCACCAGTCCAAGAGGAAATTCAAGGGTCTGAGATTTCACGAGGAAACTACATGCTCAAACTAACAACATCCAGTATTCACACAGACTCCTGAGAGGTCTGAGATTATTTAATGTCTGACTCCTCAATTCTTTTTCAACACTTTTATTCAGAATATAAAAATTCTGCAAATGTTTTCTATGAACAAATTAGCTTCTAAAGTCAAAATGTATAAACATATATTAATAATCTGCTTTGCTTTCACTGCTGACGCTGAAGGACAGAACTGCTTATGCCTCTACCTAAACAAACACACCAGCTCCCTCCCAACCTCAGCTAATTCTGAAAAACTTTCCAAGTAACTCAAAAAAATGAGTCAGACAAATGAAGTTCAGACAAAAAAACCCCATCAATATATCTTTTCCACCTGCCATTTTGTTATTAGACTAATACTCTTTTGTGTTGGTCTGGCATGAACTAAGAAGACATCTTCTCATATATATTCAGATGTACAATAGTAGTACAGAGTTGTTTGCTCCCTATCCTAAAGTGACAGCTATTCTGTAAAGAGAAACAAGAGAAAAAAATATTTTCCTTCAGTCTTTTAGCTTTGAATAAGCCAGGGCATGTTCAATTCAGAAGTGGTGGGTTTTTTTTGGTTTTGCATTTGTTTTCTTTAATACAGAGACTGAGTAGGTAATATCACTCTAACAAGTTCTGAGAAAGTAAAGGTTACTTTCGGTTAAGGGAATTCAAATGAGCATCTTTTCTCACTTAAAATCTAATTTTAAAACACAGCAAAGTACTGAGGTCATTAATGGAAGTTCAACAAGTCTCATCAACTCCGGCAAACACACAACAGTATCACATTTTTAAAAAATACATTTTTGAGACTTTAATATAACCTTCATACTTTTATATTAACAAATCTATATTACATTACAAATCTGAAGCTGCTACGTATCCATCTCTTGAATCACAGAATCATTAAGGTTGGAAAGGACCTTTAAGATCATCGAGTCCAACCATTAAGATGGACCATTGAGACGGACTAAAAGTTGAGTGTAGTAAATATCACAAATTTCTTGGGAGATTTCATGTGCGCCTACTATGCCTCAACAAAACACATACAGCTGTGTTACTGTGACAGGTAATCCTACACACTGGCAGACACTCGCACGTACTTTTTCCTGTTTGCAAATGGAGGTGTTTCGGTTTACAGGTGAAAACTCGATTTATTTTTTCAATGTACACTAAAAAATTTCTAATTTTGACCCTGTTCATCTTACCATTTTACTAATCTCTCTGTTTTCCAGGAGAATGAGACTTAATGGACCAACTTTAAGGAAGCCAGAGTTCAGGAGTAAAGTACAGGAAAAACAGTGTTTCTCTCTGTTCCGGCTGCTCAGTCCCTCCCACTGAAACCACGGCTTCTTTTAGGTACCGTAGGGAAACTTAATAATGTAAGGGACATAGGGACATCTTTATCCTTGTTTTTTAAAAATGCAAATAGTTCAGCTATACAAAAGCTTGGGTGAAATGAATGCCCTGAACTTAACGGCAAAATCCAAAAAGCAGTTTAGTATTTTCTGAAGAGTGCAACTGCTGTCCCTGGGGCTTAGCGGAGAGCTACAGCACCAAGTTTATGGCTTACAAGTCAGTAGTGCAACACTAAATCATGATTTAAATGGCCACATACTGTGCTACCATATAGCTGAGCCAGAACACCTAGACAGGTAACCCTACATTACACAATACAGACAGACTCAGAGCAATTAACAGGTTTTTTGCGTGTAAAGTGAGGACTGTAAGAGCATACATATAGATGGGTGCAGACAGCTGTGCTCACACAACCTGAACCGTATACGTACCATATACATTTGCTAAATCTGCCATTATTTAGTCAGCACTTCTTAGCGTTCCCCACATAGATGACTCACCACTTCAGAAACGTTTCACAGAGGCAAAAATTAGATTACCATCTAAAGACCTGGCCAGAGACGGGTCATTTCCCAACTCTCAAATCAAAATTGCATCCCCAAATGATATTTCCCCACACATGACATAAGACTTGTTCAGATCTTGTACCAGTAACAACCCTACGGAGGAGAAGCCTTGGAAAGACAGATGCGTTTTGCTCATGTTTCAGTTGAGGGTTGGCAGCCCAGGCTGCCCAGCAGCTCCACATGACGCTAAATCCTTTCAGGGCTATTGGTACTGCAAGTTCAAAGGCAACTTTCTAGAACATACATGAAATGTTTCTGCAGAAGCCAACCGCAGACGTTAAAAGAAAGAGTCTGACAGCTGGAATATTCCTAATGCTCTGCATTGGGTTTTTTCTTTTAGAGGAAGAAAGTTTTCAAATACAGGGAATTACACACAATCATCATTACTGGCTGAAGGAGAAGAAAGCTAAAGTCCCGAAGCAATTTTTGAAATACTGCTTTTAAAAACTCTTACAGCTTATATCATTTTAAAAGGTAATGCATGCTGTTAGACAACCTCACTTCCCTCTCCCTTCTCGTACCTTCATAAACACATTAAAAAACCACTCCATAAAATCCATTTGTATGTCTAGTGTGGGTGGCGATACAGGCTCGATTCTCATCTCTCTTATTGTTGTATATCACTTAGAAATCTCACTGGATCCACCCTACTACCCATTGCTCCAAAATATATAGGTTGCTCTGACAACCAAAAGCCTGTACTTTGTACTGTCGTATATATAATTTTGTCAGCCAAGACAACCTGTTGGCAGCTATTACAAAACAAAACTGCAGAAAGCAAGAAAAAATAAAAAAATCACTTCTTTTCCATGCATACTTTCATTTCTTGAGATAGTCAAGATTTTAAAGTTCAGAGGAATATGTGAGACAGCTTCTGTTTCTCCTGTCAGATGCAGATCCATGACTTTCCTCACCTGAATTAGAATATCCCTATTAATCGCTATTGCTTTTGTATTCTGGTTTATGAAAATAAAAATTGAGATGGCTTAAAACTCTGCTTAACTGTCAAGCTGCCTCTTCGGTTTATTAGCACAAAGCCCTGTTACAACATACATTGCAATTACATCTACGCTGTAAATGAACAAAATGAATATTGAACCCTGATCCGTCAGAAACTTCCCGGCAAGGCATAGCCGCCATTCAGAACAGCCTAGGCCTCAACAGAAAACACAGGAGAGCATGTACATATTTGTATGATCTATAAAATCGAAGGGAAAAAAAATCTCACAAGAAGGATAAAGAACACATATACATTAAGGAAGACACCAAAGGCTCAGTCCCCACCATGCCTGAAGATCACCAAGAGGCGGCCTTGCCCACTGCAGAAAATTACTGGCATGTATTACTTGGAATTTTCTAAAACTGCCATAAAAAGAACCCTAAATCATAGATACTATATAAGTGACGCGCTGCAAGATACAGGATCTCCCAAATCCTAACAAAAGGAATTAGTTAGTTCCCTCTCCACCCTCATTATTGGCATTACAGATAGCTACAGACATACCTTTTGGTATCATTTGAAGTATCCAGTTTCCACAAAAGAAAACAAAACCAAAACCCCCTAAGAAACAAATATTTTTTTTTCCTCCCAGTAATTGTTATATAAATCAAATGACATTTGAAAACTTATAAATGTAAACAGATTTTTATTTTCCTTGAGCTACTCAAGCAAAAACCCCAGTCCCAACATTCAGTGGTGCGTGGCTCAATACGAACCTGAGATCCCAAGGCCAATAACCTTATTTAATGCCACAGCAATAAACAATTAAGCACACACACAAATATTGCCGTCTCCCACATATACTCAGACATGTCCGCATGATCTTAGATAATCAAATTTATAACTGGGGCTGCATTGTTTGGTCATATTTCCAATGACTATAATCATGATTCAATTAGCTTCCTCCGGGCATTGGCAGGCGCACAGGCAATGTCCTGTGACATTTAAAGGACTGGTATCTGCCCAGCCCTTCTCTCCTCTATAAATCATCCGAGCTCTGAAAACAAACCGCATCACAGCTGCAAAGCGACGCACAGGAAAGCCATTCCAAGCCAGGCTGTTTCCCCTCTGCAGGAGCAGCTTGCACAGGAGCGAATCTCCCAGATTCCCGATTCCTCCCAGGCAGTGATTTGGGTCAGCGTATTAGGAGGTCGGAAGCACAAACCCACGGTAGTCACCTTTGTAAGAATGGATATTACATATGTACGTACGTCTGTCTGTGTGTATAAATTTCATAAATATAGAACGTAAATGTATGTGTGTATACATATAAAAGTATAAAAAAGCTACAGAATTTTATATACACTTCCAAAAATTAGGTAGGCTAAGATACTGCATCATCAGGCTCCAGTGCACTGGACTTTGCCTATCCAGGACCTATTAGTGGGACTCCCAAGGTTTGTTCAGAGAGAGGTTCCTTCTGAGAAGGCGCCGATTTTATTCTTCAGCACTTTTACCTGCCTATTACTATCACTAAAGTTCAGCACCACTCAGGTGCTAAAACTTGAAATGACTGTTTTCTCACAAGGTAATGGACTTAGAGATTATTTAGGCGGAAATAGATTCTTTCCTCCACAAATGTGATGGAAATAATCTGCAAGTACTTTCATTTAGAACCACTTATGATGTAAAATTATTTCAGAATGTGGCTTCACTCTAGCATAGTATAAAAATTTATATTAAAGCTGACTCTGAAATATTCGCAAGCTGTAATACCATTCCAGTACCGAATTGTATGAAATCAAACCCACTGCAAAAGGGACTGTTAGCTGATTATTCACCAAAGTAGTAAGCCATGGAAAAGTATTGTTGATGTCTTACAGCCAGAGTATTTGCAGCAGACGAAAAAGGATACCCTGCGAGCAAACAGCTTCACATTTCCTTATTACAAAGTCACAAAGAAATTCTCCATATTTTACAGAGTTTTCACTCTGATTCATTTTCCAGAAAGAAAAACAACAGTCCTTTCATAGAAAGCCTGAACACAGTGTGTTAAGGATAGTTTAACAACATCTCTTAAATATTTACTATACAAACAGCCACTTAACTGAATATCCAAATATCTAATAGGCAAAAAACATTTCAAGCATCACAATTATCAGTTTAACTCTTTCACCCATTCAATAACATAGAATCATAGAATGGTTTAGGTTGGAAGGGACCTTCAAGATCATCTCGTTCCACCCCCCTGCCCTGGGCAGGGACACCTCCCACCAGCCCAGGTTGCTCCAAGCCCCGTCCAACCTGGCCTTGGACACCTCCAGGGATGGGGCAGCCACAGTTTCTCGGGGCAACCTGCGCCAGGGGCTCACCACCCTCACAGGGAAACATTTCTTCCTAATATTTATTCTAAATCTACCCAACTTCATCAATAGCTAATGATAATAGTTAACATCAACAATAGTTAATAAAGGCAACTTCAAAAATAATATGCCTCTAAATCTGCGTTTAATACAGAATGTTTCACACTTAACATGCCCATGAGAAGTCACACACTTTTGCCATTCAAAAAGTTCAAACCAAGTCGCTTTTAGCCACCACAACGCAAACAGTTTGCACAAATCTTGTGGTCCGCGCTGTGCAGAAGACAGTAGTCCCTCCTTGAGGACACCAGAGGACAGAAATTTATACAGTTGGATCAGGCCCAAAAGGGTTTATTTGCATTTACACTGATTAAATTATCTGGGAAACACCCAAAACAGCCAAGGAAGGTGGGCAGTGCTACTGCAGTGCTGTGCAGGAAACGGGAGTGAGCACAGGCTGCCACGGAGATGTCCTAAAAATCTGTCTCTTCAGCATATAAAGAAATGGGGGAAAATGGGATTCTGAAAAGGACTTCCATTGCTCGGCTGGAAAATGGTGGGTTTGCTTTGGTTTAGTTTTGTTTTTTTTTTAAGAAGCAAAGGAAATATTCAGTAAATTACTGCTTTGTGACAACGGAGCTGCAGAAGCTTGAGGAGCACGTTTCAGGTCCTTCAGAAGGTGGCACGCCTGCAGGGACTGCACAGCCCCAGAGCGAGGGAGCAGCAGACTGAGGCGCAGGAAAACAGACTCCGCAAGCGGGACCGCAGCTCCTGGAAAAGACGGCATAAACACCAGCCAGGATGGGCAGCAAGCAGCTCGGCACGAACTGGAGCAGCACCTAGCAGATTTGCTACCGGCAATCAAGACCTACCCTTGCAGGTCGGCAGCCCCAAGCTGTGTTTGGGGAGAAACCTCCTCCCAGCACCTGGACAGGGTGGGACAGGCACAGAGCGACAGGCACGTTTTAGCCCATCAAACGGGCCCCACACTATAAGAAAGGCAGTTGTCTGTAGAGGAGGAGAGTGGGGACTGGAGCATCTTTCTTATGAGGGAAGGCTGAAGGAATTGGGTCTTTTTAGGCTGAAGAAGAGAAGACTGAGGGGGGACCTCATCAATACTTATAAATACTTACAGGGAGGGGGCCAGGAGGATGGGGCAGTCTTTTTTCAGTGCTGCCCAGTGATAGGACAAGAGGTAACGGGCACAAACTTGAACACAGGAAGTTCCATCTAGACATGAGGAGGAACTTCTTTCCTTTGAGGGTGGCAGAGCACTGGCTCAGGCTGCCCAGAGAGGTGGGGGGAGTCTCCCACTCTGGAGACATTCCAAACCTGCCTGGACACTGTCTTATGTGACCTGCTGGAGGTGACCCTGCTCTGGCAGGGAGGTGGGACTAGATGATCTCCAGAGGGCCCTTCCAACCCTTACCAGTCTGTGATTCTGTGAGAGCTGGTAGCTACCTCAAGCAGTCCTTCAAAGCCGCAGTGCGCTCTGCAGGGCTGGCAATGTCTTGCTCACATTCAAATAACTCAAATTGAGATATTAACCATGTTTCCCTCCACCCCACCCCACCCCCCCGCTAGTANAAAGCCGCAGTGCGCTCTGCAGGGCTGGCAATGTCTTGCTCACATTCAAATAACTCAAATTGAGATATTAACCATGTTTCCCTCCACCCCACCCCCCCCCCCCGCTAGTAATATTAAGTCTATTTAACTGGTTGTCTGGCATTTGACGGATGACTTCATCGAGGACACAACCATTACAGTTTATTCTCCTCGGTTTCTATGAAGAGGCTTGACTGGTGGAGGCTTTGCATTTTTATTTTATTTTTTATTAAATTTATTTTGTTAGTAATTGACTCCTTGCTGTCAACTGGTGCCTGCAGAAGAGTTAGATTTGTAAGAAGAGCAGCAAGGCATGTTCAGGCATGTGACAGGCATAGCGTGCTGACAGGGGCCGGGAGATACAAGTCTTTTATGAACGCCAGAATTATGTTCCAGCAGAGAACTTAAACTTTTATATCTTCTAGCAATTTCTCAAAAGGAATAATACTTATATAAATGAAACAGCTGCCCACACAAAAATTAAAGCAGCAATTGCCAGCACATTTTACTTCATCTGTAAAGGCATGCAAGGTAGCAAAAAGTTTTGTACATATATTTCTCAGAGAAATAAACTCAGCCAGAAAGCAGCTTTCTGACTTCTGAAGACACTTAGTGTTCATGGAGAGCAAACATCAGGCTTTACAGCTTTCTTAGGAAGCCGCACGTTATATCCCTGGAAGCCAACACAGCATCAGACAAGTGATCCTGTGGGTTTCCTGGGGAAGTATAGGAAGACAACAACAAAAATCCCCCCACCAGGAGTACTGGATTTTGACAGAGACAGCACAACTTCCTCCCACTAGTGACGCTGATGGATGTTTTCTGTACCAAAACTGACAGTGACAAAAGAGGCTTTAACGTGAAGGAGCCCTTCCAGTCCCTCTTCACGCATCTGCCAAGGCTGTTACTGACTGACAAGCCAGTCAAATATTACGAATGACTGACAGCCCAAAAACAAATACGGAGGTGGTGTGCTTTCAAAGAGCAACCACTACCACTGCTGGTAGGATTTTATTTTTTTTTTTAATGCTTGTTACAACGACTGATTTTACTGCACACAGCTGAGAGGACGACTGTTTCTTCACCCAGTCTTCTTCAGTGCTGGCACCAGCCATGCCCTGCCGTCGCTTCTCAGCCCAAAGAAACCAAAAGTAGCTATGCTGGGATCCCTGAGGTAGTGAACAGACTTGATCTGGGATGTTGCTCACTACATATGCCAGTATTATGGAAAAGAAAAACAAGTTGGCAAAAGGCAAAAATCCATGTGAAACCAGAGGCAGAACATAGAAAGCAACAAATTGCAGAGGACTCGTTATCTTTCATGCCCCATTTCCATCACTGCCTGGTACACACACGCTTACCATCTCCAGTGCCTTTTCTCCATTCTCTCAGCAACGCTTGGCTTTGTCTTCTCAGGGGAAAACACACAAACAAGAGATGCAGAAAAATTATTTGGTACCTTCTACATTCCTCTCAATTTTAAGTGATGGTAATTGTTCGAGAAGTCATCTGAAGAACCCTCATCCCTAATGAGGCACAGACAGCACTGTCCCACAGCTAACCTGCCAGCAGGAACTCAGGTTTTCCACACAACGTTTCAGCTAAATCTAGAGGTGGAGCCCATTTATTGCAGTCAGCACAATGTGGCAAAGTAACTTGAATTTCTTGGGAAAAAAGCCATGGTAACGATGCGTATTTTGGGCAAGATTAGCACCTGCTGCAAATAAAAGTCAGGTTTATACTTGCTAAGGATCTAGTCCACCAAGGAACAGAATAAATTTAATATTCAATTAAGGAAACAAGAACTTAATTTTAGTACAGATGAGGATCATGACGTAAAACATAGCATCCTACAATCTCTCATGGTTAGCATGATTTTAATGGATCATTAGAAATGCTTATGGAACCTATGAGTTTCTGGGCACTACTTCGGGATCAGTAATAAAAAAAAAAATCATTCTCTAGTTACCTCCTAAAGCAACTTAGCATACCATATATGATGAAGAATTATAGTCTACTTGAGAAAAGATACTTAACTCCTTACAATGCAGCAATAAAAGATGTCTGATCGGAGATGAAATTTGAAAGCTTTGAGTTTGATGGGCTTTGAGAATACTCCTATGTAAAGTATCATATTTTATACTCCTTTTTTCTTTTCAAAATCACTGGTTTTCCACAGACTTCCTAATATGAGCATACAAGCAGAAAAACGTCAGTATTTCTTTTCAATTATGTCGAATTTTAACTATTTATTACAGTGCAGAACCCTGGATAAAAATACTGTATAAGTCACATCCCTAGCTCTATCTGCACCTTAAGAATTTAAGTATGTCCGGAGTCAAGACGTCAGGGTGACTGCTCATGAAGAAATCTTCTTGGAGTCAACGTGCATCCTCTATGGTCGCTTGTACCCACACGCGTCCTCCTTGCAGAGGAGCTATCCTTCCTACTCTGCGGCTTTAATCTCTCTTCATATTTACTATGCTCTGAAGAATTTTAATAAATATTCCATGTGGTATCCATAAAGCAAATAAAAATGATTAACTAACAGTCAGCACAAACGCCTCTAAAGCAGCACGCACTCTTCTTTCATGTGGGATCATCAAGTTCAATACCATGATAAAGGTTAAGTTTATTAAGCATTACAGAGATCTGAGTTCTCATCACNATTTTTTTTTTTTTTTTTTTTTTTTGAGAACATGTAATGAAAGGAGGTGCACAGCTAAATGGTGACCTTTAGAAGTACTGTGTGTTCCTATGGGAGGAAATGTGCTGTATTTGATTGTTAGTTTTTATAAGATTAATTAGTCTGGAATGCTAATTGATATTTTTTGGTAGATGAGAGCAATGAAATAATTTGTTTCCCTTTAAAGGAATTCTGTAATAAATGAAATCCACAGATGAATAACTGCACTGCTTTATCACAGCAACATACTTATTTTTGGAGATAGATTTTTAAACATAAAACAAACCCACCCATTTGTGTAAGTTATCCGAAAGCATTATGTAGCACATTTTTTTTGGACTGCAAGTCCTTCATGGATTTAAATCACCAAACCAGATACACAGTAAAGGTCCCCTACTTAAGAGGATGACAGATGTCATCAATAGAAAGCCTTGGCATTAGCGAGCTAGCACATTGCAGTTCAGGATTATTGCCTGGGCACAATTTCTACTGTAATACAACTTTCACATAAACACCAGAGCATTTAGCTTCTACAAAGCGAGCATTGTTAAAACTGCTCCTGTTGCTTAGCTTTTACTTGTACTACTATCTGTGTACACAGGCATAATAACCTTTCACAAACCTGACCTTCAGGAATCACACGTTAGTGTGCAAGTATGTACAGTATACTACAAACACTAATGAACATACTTAGCATATTTAGACACATGACAAAGTTGTCACAGACTAATATATTACCCACATCAACTGAGCTTGTGGTAACTCTCCAGTCACCTGGTCTTAGCTCATAAAACATGAGGGAATGTGCTTTAGCAAAGCCCTCTTTCACTTCAGATTAAGCCAAGTCAAAGAAGTTTGCATTTGTGCAAACATGGCCAGTTACTGCATCTCTGTTATCCCATGGTAACTCAACAGGTCTTGGTATGTCGATCATGTATAGAACCTGTTGGATGCACTGCTTCTATCTCAGGAATTGCTCCACACATACCCTAAAGTAAATCAGAGATGACTCACACAGTCCGTACTTTCTCCCTTGGGTACCAGAAGTGTCTCGCACAGACTTTGGCCAGTCCTTTGAGAGACTACACCAAGACTTATTTGCCTCATAGCTACCTTACCAGTGGTACAACAGCTCTCACCACATCTGTCGCAAAGCTATCACGATGTTGGACCTCTTCACTTTTAAGCCACCATGGAAATATTTCAACATACACAAAACATCCCAGAACAAGCTCTTAACTGAATATAACTTAGGTGTTAAGAGGATGACATACCACTGTGGTTAGATGATAGAGCTTCTAACACCCCAGTAGATGCTGTTTTTCTCAGCAAATCAGCTATTCTAACGACCGCAAGAAGCTCAGCCCAGATACACACAAGCGTGTCAGTGACCATCTTCAAAGTAGCTGCTGAATTGGGACTGGGAGCTGGGATTTTAGACAGAAGTGAAAAACCTGCCTACTTTAGTGAATCTGCCCTAAACGGCAGCAGTTTATTGCCCACTAACTACAAGCTGGAACAGGGACGGACCAACCAGCCTGACGTCCCTGTCCTGACAAAAGGAGGAGAAGAGAGAGGCACATTAAGTACAAAGATTTAACTGTACATTAGGCAATGGTTGATCTTGCTGGGAGTAGGAAATACAAATTCAGTTTTATGAGCTTTATCAGACACCACACGTCTCCTGGGACTTCTTCTAGAAAAATCACGGCTGGACTCTGTCAGGATTCCTCTGACAAACCCGTTGTCAGAGGTCTGGGAAGGACAGTGTTGCAATCTGTGAGCCAAGAGTTCCCGTTTTGCTGTTGGACAATGAAGGAGGTAGTAACATATTTTTAGGTCAGAGACTGAACTAATTAATTTGTTGGTTTTGGCAGCCAGAAATGTTTTTCTATGAATCAGAAATGAATTCTTTATGAAATGAGTGCCCATCCTATCAAGTAAGTGCTTGATTCAATAGGCAAGTCTTTCCCAAAACCAAATCAAAACAAAAAACCACAACCAAAATCCAAAGCCAAAACCAACAAAACAAAAACCTGAAACTTCTTTAAACGGTGCAATGAACATTGAAGTATTTGTACAACACACAAGAGTCTCAACAGGAGAGACAGAGACTCCCCCTGTGATTCCTTTAGCCACGGTTTACTGAAACCAGTGGAAAAGAGACCAAGGGGAAAAGACAACCCGAGTTCAAGTCCGAACAATTTGAACACCCAGGCCAGAATCCTGGCAAGAGAGGAAAATGACCATGCACGATTTGAGCTTTATTACATTTCTTTGACGAAACAGCTCCAAGACCACGGTTGCTCTGTCTTTCCTGCTCAACCCTGTACACCAGCTGGAGAGACATTTTTTTTTTCTTTTGAAATTCTGCTCCCAGCAGGCTTCTGACTGCTGGGATCTCATTTTCTTGGCTTTGGAAAGCTAAATCCAGACTGTTATGTTGATAAGGAATGGCAGAAAGCAAGCGGCGTGACAGGAGGAGGAGGACATTTCATAAATGAGAAGCACGCACTTGCATCAGGTGCAAAGGAGAAAAAAGTATATTGATGACTTTTACGCTAGAATTATACTGACATTATTTTACCCTTCTCATAACTGCAAATGAGGAGTAAGATTAATTTTACAGCAGCAGATTTTCCCCATGACTTCAACAGAATTAGATTAAATTAATGTTTCAGTTGTGCTTAATCTAAATTTCTGTCTCCTAAACTGTAGGCAAATGGTTTCTAATCACTAGTTCTGTACCATCTGATGTTAAACATTCATCAATTTTGTTTCCCACCAATATGATTAAACTCTTATTCAGGCAAGAAAACATTGTTAGTAAGCAAATCAATTTCTTTTAAAACTCTCTCATGTACTACCAGTTAATAGCTTCTTCAACCAAAAGAGTAGAAACACACTGGTGCTGGGTTTATTTTCTAGCTGTGAGCTGAGCTGTGAGTGAGCAATGTTTCTCCCCTCTAATTCTGCCTGTCCCAGACTAGCAACATATAGGACGTAAATTTGAATTTCCCTCTATACAACCCCTTAAAAAGAAAGAACTGTTAGAATCATAAACTGCCAAACAGTGTGGTTTTAACTTATTTAATGAAGGACAGAATGAATTTCTACTTTATAAAATGTAACTCCAATTAATACCAAGAATAAAACACCCTGCGCTATTATCAAAAAGTCATAAAACATCTGGGCTTAACAATAATCCGGCTGAAGAGTACTATACATAACAGAAATAAAATTCCTTATTGCCATTCACCATCTTCTATCTTTAAAATGATACTGCGCTTACACATTAATTACAGATATTAGATAAGTAAATTGTATCACGACGCCCTGAAAGGCTGGCACACCAACTGCTAGAAGAGCATAAAACCATTAAATCGGTGAGATCCTTTCTCCATGAGGTCCGCCTGCAGCATGATTTCACAACATAAAACTTTGTCAGTCATTTACCTTCAGCTGTACTGGCGCAATATATCTCCTCATAAGCACTTTATGCATTACAACTCAGTCTAATAGGTGAAAAAGACTTTTCGGGGTGGGCAGGGGGAATTAAGAGGTTCCTGACACTGCTTTCAGACAAATGAGAAAATAACCCACCAGTGGCAAAACAACGAGTGAACTCTGCCATTTTGAGATTATTTTGTACAGGTATAATAAACATAGTGGAGGACAAAATTGGTCTGTTACATCCAGATAGCTACTTAATTGAGAGTAAATGCACAGTGTAAGCTTTGGGATTTTAACTAGACGACGAGGCTCAAGCACCGCCACAGGTACTGAGGCACTACTATTGCACAAGCTTTGTCGGAAAAATCAAACTACTACTGAATTTCGACCCCAGCTATCAGCCCTGATGCAGTACCACAGCTTTTCAGACAGGGACAGCTTTTGGGGACTCTCCCTCCTCCCAGCACAGCCCAGCTAAGTCTGGTTTGTGTAGCAAGGGAAAGGGATGTACTCTCCCCTCTCTCACCATCACTCCTCTGCTGCCGGCACCCACCTCCTCAACAACCACCCCCTTCGGAGCAGCTGATTCCTCAGCTCACCCTCATTGTAGGTAGCCAGCTCCATCAAGTCCTCAGCAGGAGGGGGAGAGGACCACATCTCTCCAGCCGGTACATTCACCGAGTGTCCCTTCTGCAGCCCAGAAAGGGCAAGGACAAGGACTCGGTGTCACTCTGTGCTGCCCTGGGCAAGGGGAGTAACTTCTCTGCCTTGCACAGACACTTGCAAAGAAAAAGGCATTTATTCATGAAATGACAATCCACCCTTGTCCTGCTTAGCAACAGTTTTCCTTCTCTGTGAAGTATTAATAATATATTTTTATCTACATTCAACACCACGCCTATGTAACAAAATGTTTAATTCCTTAGAAAAATAAACTCTCCCTCTAGCGAGGATAACTTCTGTAGCAGATGTAGGGTTTTGACAGCTGACTGGTCATAAACAATCAAAGGTTTCAACAAAAGATAAAATACTTGTGTGGGCTCCCATTTCTGCCAAGAAAGTCAATGAAAAGTGAGGAACAGCAAGGAAAGAGGATAAAATATCATAGACTTGAAGCAAAAAGAAATCTGCAGACGACGCTGGCCTGGAAAGAACGAAAAACTCATAAAACATATCACTAGGCATAATTAACAGCTGTGTAAGAAACAGAGCAGATTTCCGAGGAAAACCTCCTTCTGCAGAGGTTTAAGGGTGACAATAAAGCTTAAATTGTCACAGGCGTTTGATTAGTACATTACAGATGGAATTTAAAACTGGCAGGTTAATAATCAAGAAGTCCCCAGGGTACCAGACTCACATGAATGCATCTCCTCCGTTACCTGGGCCAATCAACCTATATTCATACTTTCCCACCACCTGACAAAATACATCTGCTGGGAAAAAAACAGCTTTTCCTGGAAACAGATTAAATATTTATGCCATTCTATTACTGATGTAAACACTTCTCCTACACAATTTTCCAGATATAGATCAGCAGCTTCATTGCAAAACTTAATCATGCACCATTCCCTGAAAACTGCTTAAAAGTATGTTTTAGAAACTGTTCACAGAAGGTAATAAAACATACTTAAAGTCACATAAAACTTATAATCATTGTTCCAGCCAATTTTAATACTGAAAAACAACTGCGCTCAGAAGTTGAACAGCCTTCGCTAACACTACATATGCCCTTCCAGTACCTAATTAGCTGATAATACTCTGGGTGCCTGTAACGCACAATTCAAATGCCTTGCTTACCAATGTGTTTAGTATTCTGCAAATAAGTCTTCGTACCAATTAAATCCCTTGTTATTATGAAAATGCTTCCATACTGTTGTAATAACACAGGATAACACAGTCAATGCTACTAATCATGAGGCTATTCTTTGAATAATTGCAGGATTTATGAGTAATCATTGCTAAGGATGCGCTACTATGCAGTACAGAGTACACAAAATCTAATAATACCTTTCAAATAAATCTGATTAATGTTACAGTATCCTTTAAGTGAGGCATGTACATAAAAAACCTTCCCAAACCACTGAGAAGTATTCTACAGTGCAGTAATTTACCGTAGCAATTCCGCAGTAATTTACAAGTGTATGCAGACAACAAAAATCTATTTTTCTTCTCAATATCTGAAAATATTGCTAAATATCAGGTTTGATCTGAGAGGAGATTATTACTTCCATTTCCCCTATACCGGGCAAATTAGGAGAGAATATTTGCTCACAGGAAACTCTTCGGGCAAACTCAGGAATGAGCCCAGATTCCCTATCGAATAAGTCAGCGCGTCAAGAATCTGCAATTTCTCCACAGAAATGTTTAATGGAACTGGCTTATACTTTAGTCTGGTTCTAAAATTTTCTGCTGAAGTCATGTACAGCAGAAGAAATACTTTATTCATCCTCAAAATAATCAAATCCATTACTTATAAACAAACACATGAACTCATCTCATTACTCAAAAGTTATCTATCTTACAGTTACCTAAAAAAGAAAACTATGGGGCTGCAGAGCAAGGAACCCCTACCATCAAAAATATTATACCACTAAGATTTAGAACTAGTAGGAACTTTAAGAAAATCAGGAAGACTTTCAGTAGGTAACTAAACATGATCCTTTACAAAGCACAACTAAAGAATGAAAGTAAAACCCAACAATTACTGAAAATCTTCAACATTGTATCAGAATAGAAACACTTTAGAGAATTATTTAATTAGGAACTTACATATATGAAGACATTTTAAATGATTTTCACACACACAACTAGCCAAAGCCACAGAACTCTGAGTGGCAGGGGAGAAATACACAGATTAGATCATGTCTTCCATGACAGATTAGTCCCAAAATGTCTTCACCTGTGCCTAATGCAACACCTGAATTTAAAGTACCCCACCAACCCCAAATCCTTCCCATTCAACCCAGGACACAGCTGAGACAAAGGTCAAGCAGATCCATGTGGGTGCAACCTCCTCACTTCCCAACCGGGCACCCAAGCGGGATGGGCAAAGCTGGCCAAAGCTGTGATATGCTTCAAGAGGGCAGATGGCATTAGCATTCACCGGGGTACACGAGCAAAAAACAAAGGACCAAGTACTGCAATCAGCACCATGAAGAAGGCCCCGTTCTTGCAGATTAGATCTGTGGGACTACCTGACACAGCGCAACTCTGGAACATCAACTCAATGATACCTGCAAGGGCTACACTTGCATTTTCATCATCTATGAAAATTCCAGGTTGCTTGTATTGCTTTAAGAATACAATATCCATACCCTCTTGCAAAAAGTATTTTTTAAATTGCATCTGTCTATGATGTTTGTTTAGAATTCAAAAGGCAAATGTGAGGATGTCAGCTAAACAGTAAAATATCATTTGACCAAAAAATGGACACAGAAAATGTCAAGTTCATTAGAAACATTTATCTGCAAAAAATTATTCTCTAAGATATCAATATTATTACATTACATATAATATATAATAAATACATACAGAGAGAGAAAGTGAAAAATCTCAGCCACCTGCTACAGATAAACAAATCTGTTTCCTTTTCCTTCAGAAGACATCGGTTACTCAGGTGAACCACTCTATCAGCAAATCCCTCCAAAAAGAGAAGATTAAATATTCCACAGAGAGATGAATAATAGGTAACTGTTGCATCTGGTCTCCTCCCCACTGAATGCTTTTCTAAAGGATCAAAAATCTTACTGTGCCAACCATCACTACACAACCTTGGACTTCACCTCTTCCTTTTTTAAAGGGTAAGTTACCTACACACCAAAAAATAAGCATTTACTGATTTTATTATGTCTCAATCAGATAGACAAAGCTCACCCAAAAGGCAGTAGTATCACCAAGTCAAGCCAGGCAATTCCACATTAACAACAGTATTCAGCAGCATCCTCCATGAATTTATTGCAGAAAAGAAACAGGAATCTTTGCACACAGCTAAAGTACTAGACAATTAAAATAGTAAGATAAGAACTGATGTGAAAAACTCTTCATAAAGATAGCTATTCTCAGTAAGTCTTAAATTGCAATGGAAAAAAAATAAATCAAATTCTTATTTTAATCCACCCAAATCACATCACTAAATCCATTTTACATGAATTTACACTGTGCCTTCAGGGGCAGCAGGTTACTTCTAAATAACGACAAAGAGATTTCTACCCAGAGCAAGGTCCTCAAATTATATATTAAGTAACAAATCGCAGATCTACCTTCACTCAAACTGAGCTCTCAGCAAGGAGGCTGGGGGGGGAGGCGGGATTGTCCTTTTCCTATAACACTGAAATAATCTTTTTTGAATGCTGAAGGTTTCTTTTCTGACTTCGATCAGAAGCTTTCCTAAAGTTTTCTCACTTATACATGTGCCATGCACTCTGCAAGCAATCTGTGGCAATCTACCAGCTCGTTACAGCATTATTCCAAAATTACAGCATACTAAATGATTTATTTTTTTTTCCAAGCATGTAAAATGGGTAAAAAGGTATTAACCTAAATTGTACGAGTACTTTGCATACATGGAAAGAATTTGTTTTAGCAAAGCAAATATCTGAAAACGTTTGATTGAAACCCATTTCATTACATTCAGGTAGCCATGGAATCATGCAAGGTTTTCTTTCTTTTCTTTTGTTCTATTACATAGATCCTTTAATATGTGAAGGAAGCAATAACAATTTCATTAAACGACAGAAAAGAAAGAGAGAGGCACCAAGTTGCTACAGTTAGAAGGCTCAGATTAATAATTTATGACAACCAATCTAATCTTTTAGCGGTAAAGCAAGTAAAGAAGATTGTATGTCTGAACTTTTAACCACTGTTTCATTAATCTACTTGCTTGCACAGCTGTAAAGTGTACTGTCGACGTACGCTGTGTCCTCAGGCAGCCAACTATGGAGCAGCTCTACCTTTGTAGTAATTAGTAGTACTGCAGTACTCCACAGTAGTTCCACAGCATTTCAAAGTGATCGCTTTCAATGAAAAGAATTCCTCAATAGCCATTTTCAACCAAGCGCACACCACGTGGTGTCATCGCCAGCACCTCTGCCTGTCCACACCTTTACCTTCTCACCCTCAGGTTCCAAAATAACCAGCCTTCCTCTGCCCTCCCCGCCGTCACTCTGGAAACCACCCATGGGCCAAATTACGGCTGCAACAGGAAGCTCTTAAAGCAATGAAATGCGTGCCATAACCCATCATTTGAATCAAGGTATATAAAACCTGCAACAAATAATACAATGACACTTGTTAACAGCTTTATTCTAAGTTACATTCATTTGTCTGGTGTTTAAATTGAATTTTTTGCAGCACCTGACAGTAATCGTTAATATTATACTTCATTTGTATACACATTACAGTATCATGCAGAAACACGAGGTGCAGGAATTATAAGCCAAGTAAAACATCTTGAAAAATTTCAACATTAATTTAAGCACACAGATTTTTTGGATGCCACATAGGCCTTTTTTAGGTATCCATATGCGATTCACCTCAACAAACAGCTTTATATTAAGAGCAACTTACTTGATGCAGATAAAATACCCAAGCACAAAGACCAATGGAGAGTCTGAGAACACAGAAAATTCTCCTTTGGTTTTGATTGGTTTTGCATTAATCAATGTAGCTGATAATAGTTCAGCCTCAAAACCTGCATGCCTAAATGACATACTGCAATTTATTTTGATTACAGAGTTTGTTTTGTCATTTGTAGCTCACCATTTAATAGACAAACACAAAATCACACATCTCCGTGGTAACGAATTGATCCCAGCTCGTTTCGAAGCCCCCGATGGGCAGGGGCGTCCCTCCTGTCCCCTCTGACCAGGGATGGCAGCTGAAGGGTCCCCAGCTCCCAGCGCCCACCAGTCACCTGTTCTGGAGACAGGTAACCATCTCCGTCTGGGTGGAGGTGACAGCAAAGACTTCCCAGATGGGGTTATCAAACACTTTTTACAGTCAGGCCCATAAACCTGCCCCGATGGATTTGTGGTTTCGTTCAGCTGCCCTGATTCCAGGGGGTTTTGGCACAACCCACACCCCGACCACTCCAAGGCTCGCTCAAAGGACAACTCCCCCGCTCTCGCTTTTTTCCTGATGTCTGCTATTAGTTGTTTGTGCTTCTGTGTAGTGAGTGATAGCTGATGAATGTCTCCCTAACTGCACTATGTGAAACTGCATCACAGAAGGAACCTGTTATTGATGGCACAATACATTATAATGGAATTTTATATAGATCTTATGGATTTCTTCCCCCTTCACCTACCAGCATTATTTCAGAGAGGTTTAAGCAAGAGTCAACCTGACTTTTGTTTTAATCTCTCAACTATGACAATGTAATTAAGCCGTGAATGATATATCAAAGTGCCATACACAAAGACGAATTGACAGCAGTAATTTTTACTACTCAAAAGCCTTCAGTTTCATATATCATAATATCCTGTAAAGCAAGCCCACTGACATCTGCTTGACTGTAAAAGCAATAGCTTGGTATAAACCTCAATTCATCCTTCAAACAGGCATATGCGCTCCCTGCTTATTACTAGCACTGTGTGCATTACTACAGTTGAAACCTGCATCATTCATTATTTCGTTTCTTTATTAACTGCTTACCACAAATCAGAGGGCAGAACTTGCCATATTCTTGCCTGACAGAGTTTCACGAGTGCTCTGCTTAAATTATTTTAAACATTTTATCATCCTGACAGATATTTTGCTTCTTTTGAAGGTGTCGAAGAACAGAATTTGGCATATCTGGTGGGCTCCAAATAGGTCTCCTCTTTTTTTAATTGAAAAAAAAAAAAAAAAAAAGGAAGGGAGGATTTGTATTCAAGCTCTCATTGTTTCTCATTTTACTTGTAGTTTTGAAGCTTTTCAGGGCTGGAGCGGATCTTAGTTTTGTACCTACAAGAATGAGAACCTCGTTTACAGCTCGGATCCCAAGGCACTACTGTAATGCAATTATTATTATCATCACCATCAGTATCAGCCCAATCAATCTGAGTATGTGCTTCTAATGAGTTTGTGTCTTGAGGCAGTTAATGTTCAGACTGATTTGGGGGGCTTTTTTTGTTAAGTAACCATTCTTTGCAGCAAATAAATTGAAAGCTTTATCAAACCAAAATTAGCATTTAGAGAGAAACTATGAAAAATCTGATTACAGCAAAAAATTATCAAGAAGAGCAGATTAACCTAGCTCATTTGAGGGGCAAATTGTAGTTACCGGGTTAAGAGACATGGCTTGGCCAAGAGGTAATTTGCTTATATCTTTGGGTTCTTCTGTAGAAGAATGAAATAATTTCCTTGAAATAGATAAATTTTACAGAAGAGATTGATGAGATTAAGTACTCTCCCATACAGTCCGTATGTAGAAGGAATGCATGCTATTTAAATGGCTATTTTGGCAAAACAAATTCAGGAAATTTGTTTTCTGCGCATTCCTGTGTGATTCATTACAATAAACCCCCATGCCTTCCTCGGAGAACGTCAGGGACAAGTCTTGCTTTGCCATCAGAAGCCAGAGAACTTCCAACTTGAAAAAAAACCACCTTAATTTTCTCTGATAAAATACTCTGCTACAGAAGTCCCAGCTGTGAATAATTACCAATCATAGGAATCAGTCTGGTGCGTATGACTGGATTTACAGTGATAGACTCATTTTCAGCTGCCTGTTTGCAAGTATTTGTATTAGAAAGCCACCATCTCCAAGGCAAGCACATAAAGAAAAGTGAAGGTGAAAACTTTTTCATTATCTTAGAAGACATCCTGTTACCTATATCACTTTCTTAGATATCCATCCATCCACACCTAATGAGTCCTATGATTTAGTCAGAACACATTCATAAAGATGATTCATAGTTGTTATGCAGCCACTTGATGTTAATAGCAAAGCTGATGTCTTAAATCACAGCTGTTTCCCTATGATAGCCAAGGGGCAAAGCAACGCTTTGGAAAACACAGGAAAGAATTTATTAGGGCAACTTTATGAAAGCAACATTTACAAGAAAAATGTGAAGCAAAACAGCAGGGTCACAAGTGCTATAACCAAATTACTAGACAGTATTAATTAGATGCTCTATAGCCGTTAGTAGTTATTCGTCTTCCCCCTGCATATGGCAATACTGCCAAAAATTTACTATATCAAGGTTAAAAACTTTTACATTTAATTTTATTTTTATCCATATCCTGTGCTCAGTACTCTCTAAAGATGCATAATAACCTGTCTATACTTAATAACAAAGAGCAAGTATAATTCTTTCCTACACTAGTAAGCATTCAACCACAACTGGAGAGAGCAAATTTTACGCTGCAAAAAGTCTTAGATTTAGCAGTTGAAGAGATTTGCTGATTTTTAATTATATTGATTAAGGGGCAGATAATACAGTATGTTAAGAGTACCAGTACTAAGCCGGTAACAAACAGCAAATGACCCAGGGCCTTCAGGAAAACTACTTACATCCTTCAATTTTAGTTCGTTGATAAGTTCTGCTGGATCACAGAGTTTTACAGGGCTGAATCCTCTCTACGTACACCCCACCGAGATGCAGTCTGATCCAGAAACACTCAATTTATGTAGATTGCACACTCTGGAGCTTTAAAGAATATTGTAGTTTTACAGCCAGGAAGGAAGAAATATATGAGTAAATTTGGCATTACACAAGAGATAACAATTAGGCACAAGACACTCATCTTGGAAATTTCTAAGTAGATTCATAGGTAAAGAGATGTTGCAGCATCGAGCTCTGGTTAGAAACACGTGCATCTTTAACTAGAACCAACAATCCCGCACATTTCACTTGCTTTCAGCAGCACTCCATTTGCCTTACTCATGGCTTTTAAAAACATCTACATTAATCCAAGAGGATTTCTGAGAAAGCAGTGAATGAGTTGCGATCTTGCAAAGCGGTAGTCTGATTTCTGCCTCCGTTCTTCTGCCCAGTAGTTGTAACAATAGAAATACTGAACTCAAGTTCCCATTACCAACCATATGGTATTTTTAAAAAGGAATTAAAGGACTGCCAAACTGGAAAAAAACAAAAAAAAACCAAAAAAAAAACCCAAAAACATGGAGACGAGAACAAGATGTACATACACCCTAGCAAAGTAGAATAATTGCATAGATTAAGTAGGTCAACTACAGGTATAGATTTCTTTTAAGGTGAGCCAAAAAAGTATGAGAAGTTGCATGTGAAGGCACGCTCCAAAAGAATTCACAACTGCAAACAGGCTCGTCTTACTCAAATCAAGGGAGGCAAAACTGAAACCACCTACCCTAAGGAGCTTCCACTGGAAAGCCAGTCTTATTTCCCAACTTGCTCGCTGGAAAGCTGCTGTGGAATAACCGGAGCGACAGATGAGCACATGTCGCACAACTACTTCTTAATGATATTTTTGTCAGGTGATTTGGAAGCAGGAGCCTGGATTGGATAGGAAATTATCTTTACAACCGCCATCTAGTATTTTGCATTAGAAGAAATTGCTATTCAAATACATGAAGACAGCAATTGCTGCCTTCCTCGCACCCTTTTTTCTCAAGCGACCTCTGAAGTTTTCTATTAGTATTTAGATTTGCAATGTGATTTAGAACACAGAGCTAAGCCTGTGTATCCAAAACAAAAAGGTGAAAGGAGGTTAAGAACCACCCTGTTAAAAAACAAGCCTTCCATTTCAGGGAGAAGGGGGCTTTACTTTTAAAAGGAAAAAAAAATCTCTGAGGAAGAAACTGCTGATGGATCTTGGGGATCTGTGGATCAGTTTGGTTACTGGGTTTTGGTGGAGGAAGTAGGAAAAGACATGCACACGCATGCAGGTTTCCTTCAGCTGCTAAATGCGCGTGGAGATTTTTAATTTAGAGATGTTATATCTCTCCAGGTATCAGGAGTCTTTTAATCTCGTGAAACTCGCATAGTTTTCTTCATAATTTTTAAAAAAGACTTTTGAGAGAAAAGCTAGAATTGGAACCCACAAGACTCAAGGAGGCTACCAGGAGAACCGCACCTTTCTTGAAGTGCTGAAACATTAGGTTTATAACGAGAAACTGATGCTAATCCTAAAGAAATCTGAGGTTTTCCCCTTAACTACACACACAGCTCAAAAAGAAGGTGCTTCAGCACGCAAGTCAGATACGGCCCCTGGCAATTTCCATTTCCCAAGCAAGGAGCATACACAGACCCACAGACCTCGTGCCAGAACCCCAGGGAAGGGTCAGCAGAAGTCCAGACACTGGGACATTCATTACAAGCAAGCCTTAATCTGCCATGTGAACCCCAGTGCAGGAAAACCCAGACTCCCAAAGGCGACTGGCCTCAGGAAAGGAAAGATATGAACAATTCAGAGCTGGGGAAAAACTCTCGCCTCTACACTACGCTCTAGATGAGGCGAGACAGAGATAGATGCAGCTGTCACATCTTTAGCAGACTGAAAATTCACTCCCCCCTGCCTGGGAGAAGAAGCAAGGAGATATCGCTGTACACAGTATTTTTTATTTAGGCTTCTACATGGCAATGCTCATAGGTAAACTGTTGCAGCACGTTGGGGGGGAGTCCCCATAGGTATGAAATCCTGCGTGTGCTGGCAATCCTGGCTCAGAGCCTCCAGATGAACAAAGAACATGATCTTACTGATAAGAGTATGTGTAAAATAAAAACCCACAACGTCCCATAGCTGGTAAGCTCTCTACTCCCTTCTCCACCCAAATATCAAAATCTACAGCTATTGAGTAACTGTAAACATGACTAGAGATCACTGCACGCATTCTTCTCCCAGGCTGCTTATCCGGGCCAAACTGCAGAACTATTAGTGCAGGAGAAAAAAAAAGACTGAAACAAAACTAAGCAAACTACTGAAGAACAACATGTCGTTCTAAATTAATGGAGTTTTGGGACGATCCAGGAAAGTTCCTGAAGTTTCCTCCTCCTCTCTATAATGCCCTGCTTCTAATTTACTTCATTTATATTAATAAACTCTGGATTACGTAACTATTAATCTAGGCGAGAACTGCACTAAAGCTCACTAAATCTGTCTCCAATTATTATGATTAATGGTACAGAACGATCGGCTTCTCACATTAACAACCTAAAGCAACTGGTATAGAATAAAGGATATTTTTCTTGGTAAACAGGGTCTTCAGTCTTTTTAGTTAATGAAATCTTGAACAGTCCATTCAGTAATACTACATTCTAATTCACCATAACTACCTATTTACATAGATTTGCATCGATTATGCTGCCACTATGTATTTATTTGAGATGAATTATTTTTAAATTGCACTAAAACTTAGTCTCATGCTTATTTTAATGTTGCAGAAATGGACCTTCAAGAGCTGATTACCTTCGCCTTATTGTTTTTCTCACTGCTTCTGGAGCATGTACTATATACGGGGTATTGTATTACTATTCACCAATATTTATTTTTAAAGGACAAGTTCTCCATTTAATACCTGAGGTTTATAAAGCACTACTAACACTTCAAAGATTTATTGACGAATTAAGAAATGTAGCAGCTAAAATACTCACAGGAATTAAAGTTCTTGATTACTTCTGTGATTAGTACTCCAATGTCTGTTATTTTGCAATGATTTTTAAAGAATATTAAAGCAAGCTGATCACACAACCTAAGTTAATTATATAGTTTACAAGTGAGAGAGACTATAAGGAGAGTCTTTTAAACCCATAAAGGAATTATCGTATGTTTTCAGTTCTAATGCTCTTAGATTTGGATTTCTAGATCTACAGTTTTACCCAACAGTGACTGAAGACAGTTGCAAGGTCTGAGCCAAAGCCAACTCACAAACATGATTAGAGCAAAGCAGCTGAAAATAAGATCTTCCCTCATCCTTACCATCCTCAAACTCTAAAAAAGCTTCTCCCACACCCTTTATGCAAGGCATCTAGTAAGGACCACACCTACTACATTGATTTCCAAAGCGGAAGACAATTCACTCCCCAAGCATCAAGACACAGTGCTACGGGTTAAGAGGAAAAGAAAGCCCTTCGATAACATTCAAATGAATGGCAGTTTCCTTTGCCATCTAAGACACACTGGAACTTTAGTGTCTACTCTTCTAAGTAAGGATTTATAGCTCTTGCTCAGTGTATCTTCACCAGCAGTCTTCTTTCTCCAACGTCTCTCATCAGTAACACTTTTATTTTTTCCCTTGAACTAAAAACATGAACAGCCCCTGCATGGAAAATTAAGCCCTGCAGAACATAATGAGAACGTTTCCCACAGCTGCAGGGAGCCTAAGGGATTGCTCATTAAGAATTAGACTTCGAACTATATTGATATGGTCAATGCCATAGGGAACAAGTATCTGTCTCAAGAGCGGCAAAGACCACTGACATCTCTGGTTTGTCCTTCCTCAGCATGGCCCATTCCTAGGACCGCTTGCATACTATTTAACAATGTGCTTCTACTGCAAATAACCAGCGGAATGGCCACAGCTTTTAATTTTCTTGCTCTTTTCTTACGGCGTTATAATGTGCAATACAGTTGTGGCATTTGGTCTTCTACTATAGGGCTCACATTTCTACTGGGAGCTTTTTGTGCGCTATGATACCTGGGGGCATATGCAGTACTGACTCAGCAGATCCTCCTGGACTAGTCACCTACTGCGTTCCTCCATACCATTGCCTCAAGGTAGACGCCACGAATTTCACGGTCCCCTTGCAGGTCCCATTTCCCTATTTGTAATCAGCTAAATGCAACGGTCTTGGCATTCAGAGAAGCCTCTCCCCAACACAGGATTGAAAAGAAAATATAAAAAGTCCTACTTTCAAATATGGATTGAAAAGCTAACAGAACCTACGCCACTATTGGTGGAGAACTTCCTTCCAATTGAAGATTCCTCTTGTGAATTTCAAATTCTGTACCCAGTTTAAACAAGTTTGCGTTCAGTACTTCTGTCATCATCCCAGTTAATAACATTCATTCTTTAGTACATGTGAATAACCAAGACAGCAAAGATTAAAAGGGAAAGTCGATAGCTAAAACAACTGGTTTGGCAGCTGCACGGAAGAAACAGGAGTGGTTCAACCACTACATTCTCACACATCAGTCTGGGAATGCCCTGCAGAGGACTACTTAGGACACACTACTGGCTGGTGTGTGGGAAACCTAAGTACAAGATTGCTTCAACATGAGAAGTACATTTGAATGCCCTTCAAAGCAATTGCGAAAGCTACACAAAACCCACTCGATTCTACCTGGAAGGTTATTGGGAAACGGCAAATTACTCATAGCTACATGGTTTTGCTTCTGTTGTTGTTGCTTGAAATGCTAGAGCGTCCAACTAACCTGAAAAAACACAAAAATACTTTTGATACTTTCAAATCTTACCAAATGCATCCCAGCCACTACTGCCCTGTGATCACCCCTCTGTGTGATGAAATGTGAAGATGAAAAGTGAAAGAACTGCACTATTTCCATAACTATAAAATATAATTACAAAGGAATGATGTGATACTTTGTTTCGCAAGTTCCCGAGCTGAGGCAGCGGGAGGGAGACACAGGGGACACTGCTGCTAATGCTGAAAAGCATCCAATATATAATGCTGTAATTAAGCCTCATGTAACTGACTTTAATTTTTAACTCTCTTTTTTTGACACATTCATTCTACAGAACGCGACTCTAACACCTTTTCTGTGGGGAATGAGATAAAAAGGAAATTGCCAGTTTTACGTAGAGGTAGTTGGGCTTACTTTCCTCTTTCCAAAACTACGGTTTCCTTCCCTTTCTGTAACAGCAGCACCTGGAAGAACATTTTAATGTCTTCTGTGACACTTCAACTAGTCCTTTCACTTACTCTTCCTGAACTTCTAAGAGATTCACATCATACTGAAGAATAAAACTACCTGAATTTCATCTGCTTGCAAGTCTCAACAAGAAATTTCATACAATTCTATCCATCTGAAGTGACCTTGCAAAGTCTAGAGCCTTACTGATATATTTCTTAGCTCAGACTGAATCGGCAAGAATAAACCCACTTGCAGATACCCTGAAGACTAAAAAATTGTAATTTGCTCTTGTGCACGTCCAAGATAAACATAATTTGTGAAAGCGTTCATGTGTATAAGATTTCCCAAGGCTTCATGTGACACAAGTTCATAAAACATATTTGTGCCTGATAGTATATATTTTATATCACCACCACCCACCTCTCCTCTGTTACCATGAATTTTCATTAAGGGGAGAACATTTAAACATGTAAGGAGAGTTTTAGTAGTAGATGATAGAGTGAAGGTGATCTTGAATTAGAAGTATGTTTGTCCCATTAAGACCATTGTATTAATGACACAGTGAAAAGACAGTAATATCACGTACCACTTTTTGAATGACATTCTTGCTAACGGTGGCTGCTAAAAAATATCCCAAGAGCTACATTTCACATTAATAATTAAATAAAGGGGATTCAGACTAGGAGTTTTTAAAAAATACAAAACCTGAGAAACCCATTTAGATGAATACACTTTGGAGTTAATAATTTAATAAAAGCAAAACCTTTTTTATTTTGCAGTCTTTTGTAAGGGGTTGTCCTTATTTAGGTGCCGCGCTAAAACATTATTATCAACAGGCAATAATATATCGTACAGGCATTGCTGCTGTAAGCACCAGGTTTCGATCTGACTCCTCAGTCTATAATGCAAAGAATTCAGGGAAAATACAACTTACTGGAAAGACAAAGTCATGCTGGGATTTAGACCTCTGCATGGATAGGAAATACATATCCACACCAGATTCCCGAAACCTTCCATACGAAATTCTCACTGATGGTAAAAAGGAAGCCCTGATATAAAAAGGAGATAGTGTTATAGGGCCCCCAACCAATACACTCAAATGATGTAATTGCATATACCCATGTTTTCTACAGATCACTGAAAAAAGGGTCAATTTTGTCCTCACATATGTGAGCCAATTAAGCCACATTCAAGACACAAGAAACTTCTGTGACAGACACAGTCTAGGACCAACAAAACCTTGGAGACTTTGGAATCTGTTAACACTGAGAGAAGTCAGTGTAAAGTTTCTTTAAAAAATAAATTATACTGTTAAAAAAATAAATTATACTGTTAAATTTACATTCTACAACTGTACCACGTGCCCACTGCTGAACAGTGAGAACTGACAAATGCTCAGCGCTTCTGCAAGCTTCATCACTTCACAGATATGAATTTATTTTTGAAGAGAGAGTCTTCTCATACTATTTCGTACCTTCAACATCATATTCTGTCTTACAGTTTTAGAACACGCACCTTACCGCAATGTAGGTATCCCTAAGTCAGGACAAAAGGAAGTAACACCAAAACAGACAAAACCCAAAGATCTCTCAAATGGACAAGATTTGCAGTTCTCCACGCAGAGATGCTACTACAACATTTGCAATCCTTAACATAGAAATTGGTTAGATTAAAGGGTGCAAGTAGTGCAGCATTAAAAGGCCTAGTAAAGAGTAAGAAATACCATCTTCAGGTTGGTGCTTGTAACCCACATTTTATAAGACCGCACGCCGTGCCGTGTATGAAGGGAGCTGTTTCTTAAGACACATTCATTTTCAGTCTCCCTCCAATGGGACTGTTCTCTTGAGAAATGAGATTATAGATTAATGCAATATATTCTAAAACGATAATAAATATTTTTTTAAAAAATCACCTTATGGCATCTAATAGGTTCTTACCTATTCAAAAATGTTGGCAAACTGAGGTTCACATAGACACAAAAATTCCCTACTTGCAGGCATCTCCCCCTCCCCACGCACAGCTCTCCCCCAGGGTCTCCATTTACAGAAGCAGCCTCGTAACTCCGGATCAGACTGTGTTCCACCTCGAGCTGCAGAGCAAGATTATGGTACACCTGCAATGTAGTTCACCATGTAATTTCTCACCTAGTTAATGAGGAATAAAAATTGATTGAAGGAGGTAAATCACTCTTATTTTTAAAGTAAGGCTTCCACAGACTGCTGATACGATAGAGTAAAAGTCCTGCTGCATCGTTATGGCCACAGTTTCTAATCACAGGTCTTCAAAACACAGAATAGGGCACTTAACATCCCCTCTCCACCACCACAAGTAATGGATTATTGAGATTTTCTAAGAAAAACTGTTTTCCTTCAGAAAGCACTGGTTCTTAAGAAAAGAGACACACAACCAGGAAGTTTCATAGAAATGCATTCTAAAAACCTCACTATAAGGTTTCACATTCTGGGGAAACTCCCGAAGTTTCCCATGCGAGCACTACAATGCTCCAGCATTTAGCTCTTCAGGTGGGCACCCTCTCCCTTCACTTTCCATCATCTTGTGGGAGAAAAAAGGTGGGAAGTGGCAGGGAGCAAGAGAGAAACGTTTCCCGAGCATCTCTAATTACAAGCACCGCTATCCTCAAAGAGAGGTTTAATTGGCCTGATTCTTATTTTAGCGTAGTCACTTCACTCATATTTAACAATTACTGAAAGACATTACACTGTTGGTCTTGAAATTATTTTTAGACACCAGTAGAAGCCTGGCCTTACCACAAAGTCATAATTTAATTTGTCATGAAGAGAGTAATGAACATACTCGAAGAAGAAAAGCTCTGGACTGACAAAAACAGAGGGAAAAGCAAAAGCTCGTCAAGTCACAAAGTACAAAAAGCTTATACAAAACTCCCAGCAATGAGAAGATGCTCAGTGAAAACTGCTCAGGCAGTTGGGTTTCACTGTGTCACTCTTGCAATATTTTAAGGCTACTACATATCGTCAGATTGGGAAGAAATTGCAAATCTGACCTAATTAGCGACTGCTTTGTGGTGTATTGCTTCTAGGCTGCTCCTCTACAATACCAGATAATTCCAAAACAGTAGTGCCAAGCTGTAATACCGTAAACTATTCCTGTGAGAAATGATACGGGTTTTGAAGCATTGGGTAGGGCCAGCACAGACCAACCCTGGAGAAGATCACTTAAACATAAACACAAAAAATTTTCTCCTGAATACAAAACTACCCAACCTTCTAGAAGTAAGATACAAGTAAGCTATTCTCTAAAAGCTGTGACTCCTACAGAAAACTACCTATATACACATAAGCCTTACCATCATCTCGTAAAGATGATAACCTCTATCATCTGGGAGACTAGAGAAGAATATCAATACTGGAGAACACAGCATCCCAAAATGCTATACTTCCACTTGTACTAGGAAAATGCTTATTTATACTAAAAGCCTTGTGTGCTGCAAAATGCTGCTGCAATGGACAGTGGCAGAACTGAAGCTTATAATTCTGAAAAATTGTAACAGAGGCAGCCTTTTGGTTTAAACAGACTCAATACATTAGTAGAAATATCCGAATTTATTTTCCTGCTCTCAAAGTCAGGACTAAAATCTAGAGGTAAATGAAAAGCATCTATATGTCATTGTTAGAAAAAAGTTCTGCCTTTATGTTTCTTGAGGGTTTTTTTAATTGAATTATAAAAACAACCAAACAAACCAACCAACACTACTTTAGAACTACAAAAGACATCCCAAATCATCTTTTTAAAAATTCAAACTTTCCAAAATATGACTAAGATTTTTACAAATTACCTAGAAATGCTGCACAACAAAAGTATCTATTAAATCAAAAAAGCTTTCATCATAAGAATTAAAAATTTGAGTTCTGGTATTCTTTTTAAAGAAGAATTAAAATGAAAATATGAATACTGGAAGAAAAATAAATGAAACATCTTTTCAGTTCTCTGCTATTCATCTTCCACGTTTATTTTATTTTTGAGATAAAGCTCCCCTGAAAATTTATAAAAACTGGACATTTATAATTTGTCCAAATACTTATGACATTCAGTGGCAAGGCAGTTTATAATCTACATCTGCAGTTCCTGTTGCATTTCACCAGTCAATCTTGTCTCTCAAATGGCAGAAAAATCATCTCTAAAACCTGAATTTGCTACAACTGTGTGGAAGTTGGACCAATTTCTTGGTGATGAGTGAATGAAAGATACAAACGCAGTAAATTGGATTCAGGTCTGCACACAGTTATAGCATGACTGATCTTATCTCTCCTTAAGCATCTTAGAATGAGATCTTATGGTGTAAAAACACTGCAAAGTTTCTGAAGTGGGGTTTTACTTGATAACACTGGTAGGTTTTTTTTTTTGAACCTGTATTTTTTCTGCTGCTTTTCCTGCGTATTGTTATTGTCAGCCTTTTTTTTATTTTTATTTCATGTTTACTTGTACTGATCAAATCCTATAGTTTTACACCTTCATTTAATGTTATTTCAGATGTTCCAAAGCGAAAAATAAACACCCTGACTTTTCTAATCCTAGCGGTTGTCTCTCAACATGCGCGAATAAAGCAACCAAGAATACTGCTGGTTTTGCGTTAAATTCCACTGGAGCTGAATGGTGAGATTTTTAACCACCATACTTTACTGAAGATGTGTACAAGGCAGTGTTTAGGCTCTTCGTGGAAGGAGATAGCTGAAATGACAGCGCTCTCAAAGTACAGGGGACGCATCTCCGCCCCAAACACATGCTTGTCAATAGCATTAACTGTGTGAACAAAGAGGCTGTATTTGAGGGATGTGTGCTCAAGGAAGAGGGGAGGAGAACGGAACGGGGAAAAGAAAAAAAAACTAAGCCAAATCAATACCAGAGAAGCAAAGAGTCAAGAATACAGCCAGAAACAGGCCACAGAGAAAGTTAACCACACTGAAGGATGGTTTGAGCCATGACCAAATGAATTCTGCTTAATTTCTCCAAAAACCAGAAGAAATATTACGCATTATTTATTACATACACAAGACATCTCACAGGATAAAAAAAAAATAAAATGACTCCCTTTAGAAAACCCTCTAATTTTGGACAGATTTTGGATCAAACCAGATGAAAACACTCCCCTGGCCTTTGCTACCCAGGCATTTTCCAAAAAACTCCAATCAAATCAAAACTTCAAAATGAATTAACAGGCAAAGTTACATAATCTCTAAGCAAGACAAGAAAAGCCAGAAACTGCATTATACAATGTTACAATTAATCATTAATACAGAGTAACATTTAATGTATTTCTTTGAAGTTTGGCGGTGTGGGAAAATACCAGTGATGGAAAGCCTCAGGTAATCGCTGCTAGCAGGTGGTTTAGCCCGAGGAGCGGGAATCAGGAAGACTTTTGTATTTTCATTATTATTTCTTTGTAAGAGATCAGAAGACAACGTCTTGAGTTAACACAATGTAACTTCAAAGTACGAGTAGAGCTATACCGAGGAGCAAAAGCAGTGCGGAGAACATCAGCAACTGACAGCAGATATGGCAGCACCTTCCAAATGAGGAGAGGCTGGAGTCATCAGCCGGGAGGATGCTATTACTGGTAAGCTCTCAGCAGCATTCAAAGACGGTTAAGCCCCAAAACACGAGGTGATTAAACAAATTATTTTCTCACATGAATAACGCTACTTCTCTGTACGTGCCTGGAAAATACCCGTAAGTTTTACACCATCCGAAGCGTTCTCTAAAACATTATGAATTTTTGTGACTAATACATGTATTTTGAAGTAATTTTAGAATTTGGGAATTGATTGAAAGAGTTATTCTTATAAAATCAGTTAAGAGAAGACCATGTGACACACAACACGGATTTCTTGAAATTTTCATTGAAAAACATAGCTACATTCCTCCGGAAGAGCGAGCTACTGCATGAATGACAAAAGAGCTCTCAGCTAATGAGGGAAATGATCTGACTGAATTTCCAAAGAGGCTTTACCATAGCTTATGTGAAGTATTTCATTAATATTTATCTCTGTGTCAAAACTCTGACAACCATTGTTATTTCCTCAGCTTCTAGTTACAAAGTAAATTCTTTCAAACGGTATCACGCTCAGAAAAAAATCCCATACAGGCTGTGATGTGTCATAAATTAAAACAAGTTGTTGTATATACTTCCATATATCATTTTCATATTTAAGGAGAAGTTCTTGTCTTTCACTAAAAGGAAATTCTCAGGAATTTGATGGTTCTTGATACTCAGCCAACTTTTCTCTGGCAGCAAAAGTGCAGTCCATCCCCAGCAACAAGTGCGCAGGGCGCACATCTAAGGGGCAACATCAGGACGTTAAGTAGAACATTTAAATATTTCATTAAATTAACCTCTCTCTGCTTGCAGGCATTTCTTTCGGCTGTACAGTCACTGAAATTTAGAAACTAATACCAACGCTTATGCAATTTTAATTTGACTCATGCAATGAAACAAAAAAGTATAAATTATCACGCAACAGATTTTCTTTCACATAGTCATACGGTCTACTCTCTTCCCTTCATCCAAGCACCCTTTGGTTAAGGAGCATTGTAATTTGGTCACCTCACTTGGAGCTGCTGCAGTGATACCTGGTGAAGCACAGTTGCCAGAAGTGATGCTGGAGGATTGTGTCAAAAATTGCATCAGAGGTTGAACAGATACTCTTTTTAATGTCTGTCTCCCAGGGTGCAGTGACCCAGCAGCACAGTCAACCATCTTGGATAGTTTTCATGCATGTAACAGCAAAAAACACCAAAGGGTTGAACAAAAAATGCCACACACAACCCACACCAAATAGTAGAGAGCTGGATTTCAAATAGTTACTTGCCCTCTAGATTAAATTTGTCCTTTACAAATTTTTTTCAAATTAAAATGGTGGGCCAGGAGATATTGCTGGTGGTGCTCAGCACAATACAAGACCAAACCAAAGCAGTACAGAACTTTCTGTGGACTGCAGACAACTGGTATGTTAGTTTGACCTCTGCTGCTAACAACCAAGAAAATGTCTGCTGACCCACCAAAAAGTTAATATCCAGCTGGTCGATCCTATACAGTTCTTGACAGTTCACTGACCTGCGAGTGATGGGGCCTTCACATGAGACAGTCTGCAGTAGCACTAAAATGTAGTCATGTATGAGCCCACAGTGTGAAACTCAAGAGAAATACCAGGACACTTCCAGGAATAAAAGGTTGACAGGTAATCTTTAAAAGTAATTCCAGATTTCACTCAAAGAACAACGCAGCTCAAATACATGCAAAAAAAAAAAAAAATCAACAATTAATTTTACAAGACAAACAAGCACAATACCAATGACAGATGAGAACAAAACCCTCAGCCTACTGGGTATGAGGTGCAGAGAGCATCTGAAACACTTCAGGATTCCTCTGCAAGTGGATTAGGAATTACTGTTTTGTGAAGTTCCCTACTAGTTCTGCTATCAATCTCTTCTTTTGCCCCCCTTTTTTTTTTCTCCTCTACTCTTTCTAGCCGAGGTAGCTATCTATCCACATATAGCTAATGCACACAAAAATCACAAAAGCACTACAGCAAGCCAACAATTCTTTTTCCTCATGTTGTGTATAAAAGCAGAGTCCCTTTTATTCACAATGGCATTACAAAGCAATCTGGCATTTAGTTACTCTCTTACCAGTACTTTTGTCATTATAACTTCAGACACGCTGGCTGATGCTATCGGCTTTAAAGATCCTGTTCCCCAGGTTGTCTGCGTGCAGTTTATAAATCTGCTTTGGATTATATTGATTTACTAATTGACCAAAACACTGGATTATACACTCTGCTGGACACTTTGCACATTAAACAAAGTAATTGATAAAGCCAGCATGCTTGTTGTGCTGATTTTTCTAGGATTTGATCTTTTCTAGGAACGTGTAACGTTTCAAGTCAGTCCTTAATAGCACAAAGAAATAACATAAAAGAAAAGAAAGGGGGAAAACAGCTTTTTGAAACTGTTATCTGCTATGGGAGGAAGGCTGGCAGAAGCAGCAGCAGGAGTAGAGACTTGAGTGGTAACAGAGACCTGATCAATGCTCGCTATCGTGTAATCAATGGAAATTCATTAGGTAACACCCTCTGCAGCCTAACAGAGGTGCCCTGCGGTGTTCCCCAGGAAACCGGGAAGCAAGCATCCTATCTATCAAATCCCTGGAAAGAGCAGTTTATCTTCCATCCCGTTGAATATACATCTGTTATTAATCAATAGCTGTTAGAATTTGTGTCCCTTCTCCTCCCATTTTTACAAGAGCTGGCAACTTTCCTGTGACTCAAATAACCCAATTAATCTTCCAAATAGAAAGGCANTTTTTTTGACAGGCAGATGTTTGACAATTGATCTGAACAGCCTGAGGAAAAGGAGATGGAGCAAGTACAAAATAAAAAAGCACAGGCAATATCAGAATATAGCGATGTAAATAGTTCATTGCTCCACCTGCTGTTGGGCTCCTTTTCCTCTACAAACTGCACATTCCCTACTGCTAATGCTAAACACAAAACCATGCACCTATCAACAGGCTAAACACATAAATCCATTTTATTAAAAAGTCTGGACTAAAAATGCACAAATCTGAAGGCAAGTCAGAAGGAGATAGAACACTGATTTACCTCTTAAGTCTCTTTCCGTTGGAATCTAGAAGTATAAAAGACAAATGAGCAAGGAGTGCCACACATGCATCTTTGTAGATCTCTATTGTCCAGCGAATAATAATAATAATGATTAAAAAAAAAATCTATGCTACAATGCAACTATTTCTTATTTGGATCAGTATTTAAACAATGAATTGCTATTCCTACTAGGAGGCCATATTCAAATTATTCTTACAAATTTTGTAGGGGAAAAATTAAACCAGCCTGACTTTGCTTTTCCTCCAAGCCCTTTAAATTCTCTTTTGCAGCACATGGCTTCACCCGGATAACATATAATTGTGTACCGCAAGGCAGACATTTGCTGAGTGTGCAGCCCCGCTGCACATCAGCACAGTAATGCTGTTTGACGTGAGTTTTCACCTGTAACCTGCTCCAATGGACCGCAGCAGGAAGAGGAAAAAAAAAAACACGTGTCACCTGGCGAGTACTCCTCCCACCCAGACCTGGGACACACAGTGCCACCTAACCGGGAATGCTTCTGTCCTCTGCACCAGCCAAGTATCCTCCTCAAGCATCCTCAGAGATCAAACACAGGCAATTCCTGTGGTCAAAGGTGTGGGTTTAGGGGAGAAGTAGTAGTAACTTCAATAGTCAAATCCCATGTTCCACTGTGGCTAATGAAGTCTGCATTTCATTAATCTTTTTGGTAGGCCACCTGTAACTGAATGTTTGATTAGAAAGGAGCTGTGCTTCAGGTTGTGGTATGAAGGTAGTACTATAAATAGGCAACGTGCTGTACGATGTACTGTAAAACTGCTTATGAATATAATGGCTCAGCACTGATAGTTGTTAAACAGTGGAAGGTCGAAAGGGCTTCTCTGAATTTTCAGCAGTTAAAATAAGGGGAGATCCTAAATTTAATAAAGCATTTTGGCATTTTAAATGATATATCCTTTTATATTAAAATGTTTCACCTTTAAATTATAAGCCATAGTAATTTTTCTATAAAAAAGCCATTCCCTTTGTACAATCATATTGAAAGTTTATTCAGTGTATGTGCTAGATATGCTAAGTGGACACTCTCTGCCCATCACATTTTTTGGGCCTCTTATGGACCAAAACCTCTCTGAACTTGGTGCATACCCCTCAATATTAGCAATATACCGACATTAACACAAGTAGCACCACAGTTACATCTTAAAGCTGGCATCCTGTCCTCCCAAAGGCCTTGCAGTCCTGTTCTGCTCTACATTTAGCTCTATGTTTTTAGCTTTTCAGCTAGTGATTCCGAGGTATGAGAACAGTATTAAAATCATCGAATGGTTAGAGTTGGAAGGGACCTTAAAGATCATTTAGTTCCAACACCCTTCCAAGGGCAGGGACACCTCCCACTAGACCAGGTTGCTCAAAGCCCCATCCAACCTGGCCTTGAGCACCTCCAGGGATGGAGCTTCCACAACTTCCCTGGGCAGCCTCTTCCAGTGTCTCACTACCCTTGAAGTGAAGAATTTCTTCCTGATATTTAATATAAATCTATGCTCTTTCAGCTTAAAACCATTACCCTTCATCCTGTCACTACACTCCCCGATCAAGAGTCCCTCCCCAGCTTTCCTGTAGGCCCCCTTTAGGTACTGGAAGGGGCTATAATGTCTCCCCGGAGCCTTCTCTTCTCCAGGCTGAACAACCCCAGCTCTCTCAGCCTAGGAGAGGTGTTCCAACACCCTGATCGTCTTCGTGGCCCTCCTCTGGACTCCCTCCAACAGGTCCATGTCCTTATGTTGGGGGCCCCAGAGCTGGACACAGTACTCCAGGTGGGGTCTCACCTATCCCAGAACTAAACACAAAAACAAGCCCTGTAAGACAGTAGCTTCATGACCCTTCGGATCTATGTTATCTCAGCTGTTGGCCTTTTAGTCATGACTTTGATTCTAATCTCAACCTCACACTCTATGTATTTGCATCACAAATCTTCAAAACGTGCCCACAATACCAATCAGTCTACAGGAGCTTATTCTCACTCGACTGTTGCATTCACAGCACACGTTAACCTGAAACCAGCTTCAGATTCTTGGTTCCAAATTTGTAAGGTATGGTAAGTAAGAAAGCTAGCCCCTGTTTTCAAACATTTACATCTTCTGGACAATGATTTCAGTTATGTCAGTTATTATTAGCAGACGTCATTTGGCTATTTTTAAATATACCTAAGAAATATATCTCTGACTGAGAATACCAGTCAGTAAATAAATCAGTACTACCAAATTATTCCTATTTTCTGATTATTCCAGGGAATGCATTGTACTTATTCTAGAAACAGAACATGCCCTTGCTTTTAATGCCTGCAAACCTCCTTATGAAGGGAAAAGAGAAGAGGCCTATGCACTTTAATCTAAAACTAAGTAGCAGCCAATTCAGACATCGAGAGCATCCATTTTACAGTACATTATATTCAAACACAAATTCAACTTTCTCCATGCTTCACCCTTCAAAAACACTATGGCGCCACCTAAAATAGTAATTTTGTAAGAAAATACTACTTTTATAGTTTAGTATGAAATGACAGTCACTGTTAAACCCTCTGAAATCCTGCCCACCTCCCATATTATAAAGCACTTCTTGCTCCCGTATTGCAGTCTTAATTGTAACAACCACATGATATACCAAATTACTTTTCTACACATCTGTACAGAATGAAAACTTCACTTTCTCCCTGTAACAAAGTAACACACATTAGAAGCACATTTAAGTGACATCTGTAATATTCAACAAGATGAATGCTCTGGACAAACGTATAAGATCCACCATACATTTATCGCTGCAGCAAAACTACTTATAAATATCATCGTTTTTATGAGTTTCAGAAACAAAGGTAATGCATTTTGGGGGGGGGGTCTCCAGAATTTGTTCCATTTTTCAGCAACACAAACTGCCTCTTGAATTTAGTTTTCCTGTTTGTTAAAACCAGCCACGGTCCTCATTGTGTTTTAAACACACAACTACTTGTCTGAATCCTCTTGCAATTGATATCTTTTCCATTTGCCCCTGCCATTATCACATCTCTGGTTATTGGGATTATTTTCCTTTTTTACTGTCTACAAGCAAAAGAATCTGCCTGATCCAAAAAGCCTCAAGGTAGTTCTGGAGTTGTGACCTGCCTACAAGGGAAAAAACAATCCACACAGAGAACCAACCCTTCTGGCAGTTTAAGGAACTGCCTACGACATGGAGGCATACATACCTCAGACACTCTTTCTTCTCTTGGCTATCGCAGCCCCTTGTCATCAGGCACTGAAACACCTTCCCTTTCCATTCATCCTACACCCACTTATTTCATATTTATCAGCACAGTGTAAGATCGTTCTGCCACGCTTCCAGTGGCAGTGGGTTTGCTCTACCTCTCTTTTCTTTGATCCAGTAGATTACTGAAATACTGGTAAAGTAGATGAAAAACAGAATATTGCTTTCAGCTATCATGTCTAAACTCCAACGTTTAGTCAACTACTCAACTTCTCCCACTGACAGATAGCAAACAGACTTTACTTCATAGTAAAAAAGGAAGAAAGTAAGTTCTTAAAAGAAAAAAAGGAAATTCTTAGTTTAGTTTTAGCTTTTGGATCCAGCTCTTCTGAATAAATTTTGCCATCTACAGAGAGGATGTTTGTTTATATATAAAGCCATACATTCTGTTTAATAGGCCAAAAGTGCGTTTTCTGGATTGGCTCCAAATGCATTTCAGATTGACAGCTATTGACAGCCTGGCTCTTCCTGTTAGAGACCAATAACAAGAACGATTTTCCAAGAAAGCTTTGAGATTGTTCTTCTGAGAAATAATCACCATTTGTCCAAAAGGCAGTAGAAATTATGCAGGTGTCAACATTTGCCATGAACTGACAGGATTTACCCCCTCAAGAGACCTTGCTGGAATTGTAGAATAATTAAAGGCTCGTGGCTTTTAATTAAGAGATCTCCAGAAGGAAACTGAGGAATCCTTAACAGCAAAACAACTGGGGTAAGCGAAGTAGGGACTGACAAGTAAGAAAACCATTGCTGTTAAAGGAGGCCTACAGAGGAGAAATCAATGTTCTCACTGGGAGAAGAGGGATGTTATGAAAGTAAATTCTCCAGATAAACATGCTTTAAAAGAGAAAGCAAACAATAATATATTTATAAAGATCCATATTTTATGAATATATTTATCATCCCACTCTGATAATGCTATTTGGAAGTGTACGCTACAATGCACAGAGATATGGAATGCGTAATTTTGAAGTGTACATAATAAGCATTTACCACCTAAAATAACAAAACATGAGAGCCACAGGAAGCTGGGGTTTGCTTCTTTATCTGCCTGTATTTTTAAGATAGTGCCCAACGTCCTATCCTCTGTGGGAGAGCTCTCAGCATCTCCTCTTCTCACTTTTGAGAAAGTGAGGATGAAAATTGATGGGGCTGCATAAGACCCCACACTGATAACTTATTCCCTCTTATACGGTCTCAAAACTCATTGTAAAAAGCAATTCTGATGGCAACTAGCTTGAAGAGACACAAGAAGTTGTTAGGTGAAGTGGAAAACACCATGGGAATGGATGCAAGCAATGTCAGACAAACGTAATTGTTGCTTTTATAAAATCTTTAAGAATCCCATGGTCCAATTCGGAGCACAGGTGGTTGGATTTGAAAGTGTCTCCAAAATGAGATTCTAGTAATCGCTGAGCTAGAAGGAATGAAATGGAGAAGATTTATGAGCTGGGACAAATAGATTTCTTTCATCTGGATAGTCTAAACTTAAAGAGCAAATATTCCTGTATAAAATGCTACCTGCCTAATTTCAAAATATATTTCTTCCTGTCTGTGGAGATGTACTCTGCAGAATATTTTTGATCCCGTGTACAGACCACCAAACCCAAATCCCATGTAGTTCTCTCTGTGCCTTATTTCCTAATTTAAAATTCATTTTTTTATTTATTCTTAATTCCTGAATTAATTAGGCAGATTCAACAGTTTAATGTCTTACAGTACAAAGTCTTATTAGTGAAGGTCACTTTGCACTATTAAATACAAAACCTAATAGTCAAAGTTTTCACATGCTTAGAAAAATCACTCACTAAAATTATTCAATAACAGCAATTGTGGGTGTTTCCTACAGAAAAAGTAATTAAAAAATGGAAAATTAAAAACTGCATTTATGTTTGCAATCGCAATTCAAAACTGTAACAAACCAAACTAACTTCTACAACTGGTTATTCACGACTAATTGGTAAGTACATAATGAAGAACTATTGAACAAAGATGTTGTGTGTTCCATCTGGGCTAAATCTAAACCTGAAATAGGTGCAGCTCTACTGGTCCCTACTGGCCCCTCTGGCAGGAACAGCGATGGCTCCTGAGAAGTTCAGAGCACGACTCTCACGCAAAAGCTGTTTCCCATGACGAGCAGTGGGGCTGTGTTTGGTGCAGGAGCTACAGCTCATTCAAAACCTGTAGTGGTGGGAGGAAACAAGTCAGCTGGAGCTTCCAGCACTGGCATGTCAAATCTGTCTGGGTGACCTTCAATGAACGTGGTCTTGAAACAACTGCCTGCAGAGCTCCCTCTGTACCTCCATTCTCCCAAGCAGGTGGCTGCATGCTTCGTGCCTATGGGCACACGTTAGAATGTCCCTTACAGGGTGAGGAAGACGTAGCTCACAACACTTGGGTGTTTCCCCCCACCCCAGGTAACAATAATGAAGTTTATTACTGTATAAGACTAACATTGGCAACTAATCCTCCAGAATTTTGCTTTCCCATTCCAAATTACCCTGACCCCGTAAGGTCTCTGCTCCTGTCTTACAGAGAAACTGCTAATCCTGCTACGGCGTGCCGAGCTCAGACAATTCTGCAGTTTGGACAACTAACCACAAGAGACTGGGACGGAAAAGGGCCTCATCCCTGTACTAATTATCTACTTATGAACTGCTGGTTCTCTGCATTCAGCAAAACTCAAAGGACTGCAGCTTACGTGCTTATCGAGACACCTTTGGTTCAATTTGCAGAAGCCAAGGCAGATGTGCCAAGGGTAGAAAAAAAAGATCTTTTTTAAGCCCAGAGCTGGACACTCAGAAATAAGGGCACACAAAAATCACCAAGATCTAGACATACCTGGACTTTTTGATTTTCTTCTGGAAAATAATCCCTGCTCTGAATGGCAATGAGGCCAATCATTTTTATTGTTAAAGGATTTAGAACCATTAAGGTATTTGCTATTCTTACTGCTCTCATTTTTAGTCTTTAGCATCTGGTGTGTCAGAAGAAATTCAATAAGCTTCTCCTCCCAAATAAAAATCACATCTACCTCTTCGTAGATACAGGCCAGATTTTGACCCGAGTCCCAGGCCATCACTCTTTAAAGTAATCACACAACAGCATCAGGCTTTCATCCTGTAAAATTTATGTTTCAGACCTTTTCAAAACATGTCCTACTGGTCACCAGCAGTGGGCAAAGAGCTGGTTATGGCCAGAAAGCAGCTGACATTAACGGCTAGGCTTCATCTACTTCAAGCTGTCAAAGTGTGAGGTTAAGACAAGGTAATTGCATAGACACTCAGCTGCTGTGTGTTCTCAGAGGAGTACTGGATGTATGGAGGTGAGAGATGCTCAGCCTCCACAGGTGTCTCTCCAGGGGACCAAGTCTGTATTTCTTTTTGAGAAGCACACTAGACCAAGAACCACCTCCAGTATAAGCTGAAAATGAGAACTGGCCACCCACTGGCGCAGGACTCCAGGCACGCACCAGTCCTCACGCAGCCAGGTATGGCAAGGACATGGAGCCCATCCTCTGGAACAGTACCACTTGGCTCATCTTTCTCCAGAACTAACCCTGGAGCCTCAGAGCAGTCGTCACTAGAGGCAGAAGATAAGACTAGCACATTGAACGCAGCAGGCAAACAAACCCATTCTGTTGCTCCAGACAAAGCAAAGGCACACGGTTTTCATGCTCACACACAAGCTGGACTCGTCCCTGCTCACAAGCCCTTGGAAGACCCACCACCGCCACAGCTGACCTCTGCTTCCCAGGGAGAGGCGACAGCATTCGCCGGAGTGTGAGCTTTAGAGAGAGCTCGGCACGACCATTCCTCCTCCACGTTCCTTGGCGTCGCTAGCAGGTCCGAAGAGGTTAATTTCTGCAGCTTAAGGGCAACTCTAACCTAGGTATTGACAATTTACAGATGTTTTGCTCACCTAATTTGTTCCACTATTCACAAAAACATGCAGTTACCTTAGCAACTGCTACATTACATTTTATCTCCAAGCTGCAGAGCTTTTTCTTTTCTAAAAACAAACCCCACAAGCCTACTGATACGCATGTAATCTTTGATATATCTAGCCATTTCAGGAAACACAAAAATAGGCACAAGTGTAATGAAAATAACAGTCTTTTTTCTAAAGTCTATTTAAGTTTTCCATTTATGAACAGATTTTCTTTGTAGATTTGTTTTATTTGACTCTTCTGTGTGTTTGTTATTCTTCTACAGGTTACAATTTGCATACAGGAAATTAAGAGGACAAGGAGGAAGACTGTTTTTGATATAGGGAGCTAGCTGGAAGCTCAGCAGAAGATATATCAGAGAATGTGTGTCTCAAAAAAAAAAAGTCAGCAATCAATGAAATATCTGAAAATTGCTGCAAGAATCAAATGCCTTTAGGTCACTGACTTCAAAGTGTCCTTGCTCAATGGACATCTAGAATGAAAACATACCTATTTCTAAATGGCAAAACAACAGAATACTGGAAGTTTTTCTAAAGTGAAAGACATCTTCCTCTATGCACATATTTAGAAAAAACAATAATTATACTTGGAAAATATTTGCAGCTGGTTACGTACCAGCATTGCTCTTGGTGCCACTGCTTCCTGCACTACATAAATTTGCATTCAATTGAAATAAGTTTGTTTTGAAAGGCATGTTAATATCATGTAAGGTGAAATGAGGTGGAGACATGTAAACAAACATTGAGTAACCCAGTATCTTCGCACTGCCTGCTGCAAGATGAACCGGCCTCACATCTAGACAGGGCTTCCACTTCTTGAAACGGTCAAGTGTTGCTACCTAATACTGCACTGCACAGGGTGGACAGGAGGGAAATGAGTAAGTTTTTTCTTCACAAGGAATATATTTGGGGACATATTTCTGTTTTACTTAAGTCAACAGAAAATCACAGCTTAGTATTTTCTCAGAGCTGTGAAAAACTATAAAGGTTTATCTTAAGGGATAACTAAAGTTAGTGAACTTGATGAGTCTTCTGATTTCAGCAAGTTACTGATTTAAATCCATAGATCAGTGCTTAGACTCAATTTCTAATAAATTATTTTAACCACCATTGAAATTAGGAATGAGCTTGAATACTGTCTTGAGTTACTACTTTAATGAAATAACTTCCGAAAATGTCTTGTACAACATCTGTGTGATATCCTTTTATGGCTGTGACATGATGTTTGATTTGCAGCTACCTGCTCTACAGTGCCCATTTGTGCATATTTGAATACACTAGAGAATCTAGGTTCTGCTTCGTGCAAAATTTAGATCCCTTTCAAAGGCTAATTTTCCCATTAAAGATGGCTAAACCAAGCAACTGGACAGAAAATTTTTCCAGTCTTTCTTTTTAAGAGGAAGTTAAATTTTTAATCAAAGACAGCACAACATCTTTTAGAAGCAATAAAACTTTGCAGGAAGCCAGCAGTACATAGTGCAATCCAAACTTAAAAGTTTTAATTGTAGTTAATTAAAATGTTGGTAGGGAAGTAATCTAGTATCCAATCAGCTATTAGTAATTAATCTTCCAGCAAATCTAACTGAGGATGGGTCTGGGAACTTAAGTTCTAACACAGGTTTTCCAGTTTATTGACCTTGAAGTTTTCTCCTGCCAGTTCAGACTCCTGTATAGCAAATTTAGGCCAGCTGACACAAGTCGGGGTTTTCTTCGTTACCCTCACGGATCTTCAGAAGAGTCCGCTGACTCTTTGAGTCTGCAGCTGCCAGGTTGAAACCACCTCTGCTAGCTTAAAGTCACCGCCTCATTTCTACTTACATTCCTTTCTACTTTCTCCCCTACGAGCACCTATCTATCTGAAGCTCAGCACGACTCTGCTTTGAACCTGTTTTTTTCTGTACTGCTAAAGAAAGTCATTGAAGCTGACCAGTAATAATTACCTCCGCAGTTCAGCACATAGGTCTTTCTGTAGCCTTCTGACTATTTCTGAAACCACAGTGGCACTTGAATGATGGTTTATAATTTTTTTTTAACAGATATGACTCTGACCTTTCCATCTTAAATACATGCCTGCCTATACCCACTGTCTTGTTCTGTCCTTGAACACCACAATTCGCTCTGATCATAGATTTTAGAGGAAGAAACAAAATTCCCATCCACTGATGTCTATTACAAATTGTGTAATACACTTTCTGTCATCATCCATTAATTCACTCTGTGACCACATACAATGCTCTATCCCTACCACCGATGTAAAATAAATAACTATATAAAGCAATAATACCACTTTGTCAAATAATCCTTTACTTAGGTCCCTTTCAAAAACAGAGATGCAGAATGAAACACACACAGTTACTTGGTTACTTTCTATATAAACATTTAACTTACTGAAAAAATTAATGTAGTTAAAAGGTAGTAAGAAACCACTGTAATGCCAATACAGCACTAAAATGCCTCTGCACTTGTTGTTGCATCCCCTCTCTTACATTGTCTCTAGCAGACAGAGAAAACTGTCCCTCCTCAACCTCTCTGAAACAGTGCTACAGCTTTGGTTGGCACTATTAAAAATGCTACCACATTCCAGTTCAGCAATGGAAGAGTTTCAGTGTTGTGGGAAAAGCTTCACAACGTGTGTGACAACGACTTGTCTAGGTTGCACACAGATGTGACTAACACATATGAAATGAGTTACGGGGAAATGATACGAATTAATATACTACTGTAATTTATGCCATTCATTTCCTTTGCATAATGCTGCACCATACCATCCATTAGAATTCATAAAAACAATTCATTGCTTTTTAATTTCTACATATTTATGAGCACTCTTTTGAAATGAAAATTGTTTTCTTATTGACACATTCTTCCGTCTTGACAAAAAAAGAAAAATATTGAAAACTGAGGGCTAATGACTTCAATATTTTTTGCTGGTATTAATCATACTTGGAATGGCACAAAAATAAAGAGACATTTACCCAAATCCAAAATACAGCAATAAAGTAATTAAGACACCTAATCCAAAGCCAATAAATGATATTCCAAGCAGCGAATGTGGTGATGTAATTATAACTGTTTTAGCACCTTTGCCTATAAAGAATATTTGAACAACAAAATAAAAATTAATGGCAGCCCCAGCTGTTATCATAAACAGAAACAGTGCTTTCCTTTTAAAAGAAAGCAGATGTATTTTCTTAGGTTCAGAACACACATAGCACTTTCTGTAGTATCAGCATTCACTTCATTTAGAGCAAGCAACTTTCTTTACACTAGTGTATACGAGATGGTAGACACCTGCCCGTCTAACGAAGAACTAGAAAGCAACTTCAAATGACTGAACTTCACAAACGGTTACGACACTTCAGCAGCCACAGGAACAGAGGGAAAAACTCCCCTCAGCCTTGCAAAATACACACAGAGTTTTAACATAAATCGTGAGAGATTCTCCATCTTCACGTGGAAACACATGAAAGGTGCAGGAGCACCCTCACAGGGTAAATTACTTGCGTTCATCTTTACATTCATCTAATTATACCCAGCACGATTCCTGAATGTGTCGGGTACATCTTTCCTGTTCTTCATTGCACGAATATGACAAGAGGAGATGGATGCTGGGCATGTACTTCTGAAGACAGCAAGCCGACCCTCACCCCTTTTCCCAGGGAGCCAGGACGGAGAGGCAAAAAGGAAGAAAGAGGCACCAACACACATTTGAAATATAAAATTAGCTCTTTTGTAAGTGTTTTAACGAACAGAACAGTTAATTTCTCAACAACCCCTTTAATGGAAAGGGCAAGTTTGGCCTGCTCTCAAGTTTTTAAAACATCACTGGTGCTTATTAGCATTCCCCTCCAGCGCCAGCTTTGCAACTGCATTTTGTTATAGTGCACTCGACAGAGCCTGGTAAATCACAACAATTCAGGAAAACACTCAAAATCTATCTCCCTTGTTCACAGCGCGACAGAATAGTAGTCTGCAGGCCCCTGTCATGTTTTCACACTGGCAGTGTGCTGGCACTGGTTTTGACGCCATTGGGCTCACAACTGGCATCGCTGCAAGAGCCCCGTGCACGGGCACCGCGCTGCCGTCACCTGGGGAGAGAGCCACCACGGCCACGGTCCCCGCGCCCGTCCAGCTACACCTACCGGCTTCTTCTTCTACACCCATTAACTTGCACCACATGTACCTGATTCCGCTCTATTCTAAATAAATACATACTTGTTATATACCACATATACCTGATTCTGCTTCATTCTAAACAAACACTTACTCTGAAAGGAAGCTCACCACGGCAAGGATTGCTTCCTATTACAGTAGCACGCGGGTTTTAAGCAGAGTCAGCACGTGCTATTCTATAAATATAGGTGGCTAAAGCTTTCAAAATAAAGCATATGATAAAACCTCACTGCAAGTTTGATAAAATACTGGCAATTCCACCCCCCCAAATTCCTACAGCACTTGGAAGCTTCCACAACCGTTGAGCTAGTATAAACCTGACAACAGCAAAAGTAAACAAAGTTTTTTCATTTTACTGGCTCCAAATAAGTGCATATACTGTCAGATTGAGTCTGAAATTTTAACTTCTGGTCCACATCTTTGAAAAGCTGTCTACGTAAGAAATAGTTTAATGCCAAACAGCAAAACAAGTATTTAAAGGAGATTCTTAGATATAAAGTTATTACTAGGATTGTCAGGAGAATAAATCTTTATTTTCAGAGTGATTGTGCATGTTTCCCTTTGCTTCGAGAAAAAGAGAATCATTAACATTTAAATTGAAGTAAATTAGACCAATTTCTACACTGAACAGCCTGCGAAGCAGGAAACATGATCTAGCATCAAGCAAACTGGCAAATCAAGTCTGTTATCAGCACCTCCTGAATAAAACTCCATGTAATGTTGTGTACCAAGCACGCAGAGCATTTCTCAAGAGAGGAACAACCCATAATGACCTTTGAACAGTCAGAAAGGCATTAGAATAGGAACAGTCCAGAGATGCTGGAGGCTGGGGTAACTTTAGATCTGCAACAGGTAGGTCCGCACTGACTGCGTTTTAGGAGTCTTAATAGATTACTGCATTGTTAAAGTAACATAAAACGGTTCACTATTTATCAGTATACTTACAGAATCGAACATCTAATTGAAAATACAACTCAAAAAAAAAAATCGGAGAAGGGTGAGAAAAGGGATTTCACTTTCACAGATGGGAATGGTTTCAATACAGAGTTGCAGACGTGCAACAACCTGCGAGATGTGGCGAGTGCTGGGCTCTGCACGGACCCGTCGGAGCATGGTTTCGGGGCCGGAATGTACTCACGGATTACTAACACGACAGCAGATCAAACGATCCCAGTTAGGATCCAGGTGGGTCACTTCAGGCTCTGGGTTTGGAAAAAAGAATCCTTTAGATGACGTACCTGTCCTTCCCACAGACACTGCCACTCAGCTGCGATTCAGTGTCGCTTCACCACTTTCAGATATGGTATCACATCAGCTCGGAGCTGTAACTGCAGGTTGAGTCCCTGTGGTGTAATTTCTTCCATGAGCACTTAAAGTGTCCTGGGTAGTATTAGTTTTCTGTTTCTTTATGGGAAGAGAGAAAAAAATATTTTGCTCTGGCAGAGGGCTATAAAATACTGATGATTTTTTTGTTTGTTGTTATTTTTGCTCTTACGATCTTCCCATTTATAATTTCCACTTTTATTACTGCACCAAAGCAAAACACGCAAGATCAAAGTTGTATGCCAACTGCAGCCAGGTTCATAATGGCTAACACTTCAGAGCCCTAATGAGTGTTTAACGCTTTCCTAATGCAGGCAGTGTACAATAATCATTTTTATAATTGGGTTGTGAAGTTTCTGGCTCTTCCTTGGCAAAGCCCCCTCTCTGCTCCCTCCCCTCTAACACAACACACAGCCACCCTGGCTCAAAAGTTAGGAAACAAAGGGCACAACGACATCCCTATCACATAGATTTAATAAATATATTTTAAACATCAAATAACATTAAGGATCTGCTACTAACAAATGCAAAAAAAAATAATTATTCAAGAGTAAAACTGTAATATGCTTTCATATTTTTTACACATCCTGGTATTGCCAACAGCAAAATTAAACCGTAAGAAATAATGACAAGGCTAAGGCTTAATTATTTTTGGAATAGGTACAACACTGGAAATACCAAAGGAGTTATTTTTCTTCTGTTGTCTAAAAATTAGTTAAGAGGGTATAACCAGATGGGTAAAAACACTCAAATTTCTTTATTTATGGTGTGACAGGCAGAGACCTGGTATAGGCAAACAGGGACGGAGTTTTTTATATCATTCAAACACTGCAACCTTTTTTCCCCAAGTATTCCAATTTTCATAATTGAAAATTAGAGATTTTGGGGGGACTAGAAGTAGTTAAAAAAAAAAAAGAACACAAAACAAACAAGTATTAGCAGCTCTTAATTATTCTTCCTTCTTATAGTATTGTACAACTTGGAAACTTCAGACCATTCCAAATATTTATAATTTAGCACAGCTCACAGATATAAGAGTTCAGCTGGACAGCAAATGACACGCAGTCACACAGAGATCATGGTTACCATCATTTTAAGCAGCAAAGAAAGAATTATGAGCAAGAGTTACTTGCTCTCTTATTTCCACATTCATTAAGCCTTCCATCCTTTATCAGAAATGCATACAGAGGGTGGGAATCTTTACTCTAGGAAAAAAAAAAAAAAATCACTTTATTGTTTTTTCTCTTAGAACTTTTTAATTAGTTTTTCTGAGATTAATGAACAATTATTGTTTTACATTTGGATTTCATTACTGTGACCAAACAAAGACTGAACCATCCCTCTAACTTGAATATCTGATATCTAACATATCTAACATCTAGAGGGACTAACCACCCCTCTGACATCAAAAATCTCTGGACTTCTACCAAAAAAAATTTAAAATATCATATTACATCTTATTCAATGCGTGAATCATTATTAACTTTTAAGCATTTTTGGCAATATAAGCACAGCAAGGAAGTTGGGAATATATAATATCACCACTGATATTTTGCCTAATACATAACACCAAACAGCTGTAATTTTTTTTTTTTTAAGTAGCAAGGTCTTCCGAAAGGAAATAAGTGCCTGATTGCCATTCAGGATTTTTTTTTTTTTTTAATCAGAATTAGGTGAAAACTTCTATTTTGCAGTTAACCATGCAAAGTAGTTTGACTCAGCTCATAGCCTTCTGTTAATAGAGCAAATGTAAACCACCACCAATATAGACCCAGACATTTCCGAAAACCATTACTACTAAACCAAACATATTTCCGCTGGTTAGCGCTAGACAGCAAAATAAGAGCATCCTAATCCAGCCAGAAAGCAGGTGGTTTGCTAGATAAGCACAACGCCCCATACCAGAGCTGGGTTACCGCAGCTTCTACTTGAAGATTTTGAGATGCCAGTCATTGTGTTTCTGACAAGAGATGAAATCCCCAGCGGACTGAGCCCATCATTTCCAGCGAATTTCCATATCCTGTCAGCAGTTGCAGCACTACATAGATACTCCTGACAGATTCCTGGTGATATATTAACAGTTTACTCTTGCTGATTAAATGCAAGGCAGCCAGACAACAATGCAAATTAGTAAGCGGGAAGAATCATTACAAATTTGATTCATTATGGAAAAGAAGAAAATAATTTCAAATAGGACTATTAAAATAGTTAAAAACACATTTTCGCTATGTCCTAATTTCAGTTAATTATACAAAGACAACAAACTATTTAGAAATACTGAGTTTTGATTTGAGAATGGAAAACTTTAATAATGGGTGAAGTCAAAATCTGCAGGAGCTTTCTGCAAAGACTGACCTGATTAAGAAAGAAAAAAATACCCTAATTCACATGGAATTTAAATCTGCCTATAATGATTTAAGACTAAAAGCTAATGGGAACAAACTTGGGTATATAAAATACAATAATTATACAATTATGACGATACATAAAATGACTAATATGATAACGCTTGGGTTTAATAACACGATGTGGGATACACTGTCACAATGGCCTTAGTAAATCAACCATACACTATTCAAAATCATTTATCTTTGATTTCTTCCCCGTTACCAACTGAAAGCTCTGCAGAAACCACTGCATCTGAAAACATCAGTTACTCTTGCATGAAATTGAACTTTATGAAGAATAGGAAGTTACTGATGATCTTCAAATTTTGAAGCATAATAGAAATGGTTATCTTTATCCTTGGCATAATTTAAACATTTATACACTAGTAATTTAAAATGGCTGAAACGCATCACAGTTACAGGGTTTACAAATGATAAGTGAACAATCCAGTAACATTTAAAGTGACGCTTTTTCAAACGCCCTATCTCAGCATTCTGCTCCTATTCTATTCCATGGAATATGGGATTTTAATTTTCTCCTATTACAGTAAGCAATCATGCCTCTATCAGCTTTCCGTCTTTACAACAGATGTGCATATTCAAAGACCCAAACGCTAACTTCCCAAAACAGATACAGAAATAAAACCAACTAACAAAAAAATGGAAAATATAGCCAATTATAACTTTTTAGCCCATAAATGCCACAAAAAACAGAAAACAAGAAAAAATGTTTGCTAAAAACAGTCTGTGAAACAGAAGCATGCTAACAGGACAATTTTTTTTTTTTTTTATATACAATCAACTGTAATTTGCCTATTTGAAATGAATGTTCCAGACCTAAAATTAATATTTATTTATTTATAGAACTGAAATAGCCAGAACATTACTTATTTCAGGTTTTATTTTGTTTCCCTGCAAATCCAGACATGGCTCACTGGATGGACTGGGTGCTCCTTCTTTCAATTCTGAACAAGGAAAATACACAAGATAAAGTGAATTAAATGAAATGCAGACAACTTTTCTGCACTCTTTAAGAGGAAGAATTCAAATCAACTATGACAGGTAGGACCAACTGGACAAACAGATTTAGTAAAAATGCCTGTATTTTTGTGCTTATCATGCCTATAATCTATTAAAGTATATGACTGCAATTCAGGAAAAGTTTTCAAGCTTGGGTTTGGTTCAAAACCTCATTCTCGAACACTTGTGTGTGTGTATCAGGTAAGCATTTCCATACAGAAAACCAAGATGACCGTCCTGTGGGCCTATTTCACATCTGGTCAAAAATAACGTAAAGATATCAGCTGTATCTCGTCGCCTCCACTTAGGACCTGTCTGCACTCAGATGCAGTGCACACGAAACTACTGAACGCAGCCAAGGCCACAGATTCCCACAGCCAAAAAAAGAAAGCAACACAAAAAAATTACTTTTTGGAAGTCTGGGTTTTGAAGACTAACATCTGATTTGGAACAAACTCAGTTCCTCAGACTTAACTGGAGATGGGCTGTGAACTGGAGTTACTGCATCTATTAAACCCTGAGAAGTATCTATATACACAAGCCTGCTTTATCAGCATTTTTTTTTTCCTGGGATGTTTAACTCTGCTGAAAGAAGCTCCATTCCAAGTTTTCAGTATATAGCAAACTCCTATTCATTCGTTCATGAGGTAGTTCACTTACAAAAGACTCCTACAAAATTAAACAATAAATTAAATCTGAGTACGAGTTCATGATTGGGTTTAAACAAACATCTGTTTCTGAGACAACAGAAAACCCATTTAATTTTGTTTTTTAAAAAAAATTAACTTTAGAAATATGATTTTCCTTTCCTGCACCTTTTAGTTTCCCTGTAATTGCAATAAAAGATTCAATCCAGCTCAGATAACTGCAGCTGACACCACACTTGGAAAAAAAAAAAAAAAAAAAGAACAATCCAAGTTTCTTAAACCCCAAAGCTGAGTTTACCAACAGACAAAAGCCAGGTTTTATCAGACCTTATCCTCATTTAGTGGGAGCACAGCAGCAACCGTACATGCTGCAGAACTAGGACACAGACATTAAATTCAGTAAAATGTTTTCTTTTGGTCTTCATTAAAGACAAAGCAATAAACAAAAATAAAGCTACAATGGACTCTCATTACGTAAATAAACCAGAGAATACAATATCCTAAGGCTACGTACATCTTGACACTAAGACTCCTTTTGTTTTTAGAATCAGTTTGATTTTTCTCTTGCTTTTCGGTAGATCTAAAGAAGAAAACCCACTTCTTCCACCTTCACAGACTCCATTCCGGAGAGGTTTCTCGACTAAGCTAGATGACTGGAGAAATAATATGATTATTGCCTGTGAATGTATCACCAACTTCCTAGCTTAGGAGTACCATCACATATTGAAAAGGCAAGAAACCCAATCCCTAAATTTTTTAAAGCCAAATTCAGCAACAGGTTAAGTGTGTAAACAATTAGTCACTGCTCTTCTGAGTGTAACCACGGAACATGAACAACAAGGTGGCGTATACCCTTCCCTCACTGCTCTACCCGTTTGTCTCCACCGTGCTCTGTGGGAAGGGCAAAAGCTAACAAAACAAGATTACATACCCAAGGTGGGCAGACAATGCACTTTTTCACGCTATTGATTTATGAAAAGTGGCCGTTGGCAGGACAGGATCACGTATCGTGCATGTATACACCCTCCACACACACATACAACACAGCCTCCAAGGACGATGGATTCAAATCATAGATCAATTAACTCCTACGCATGTAAAAGCATGCAGCTTTTGGACGTGATTTACAGAGATGTAACCTGTAATCTCAAATCTTCGGCTGCAGAGTGCAATGGTAAATGAAAAACTGGTTTACAGACCCTTGTGATATCCCTCAAAGATGTAAAGAGCCACCTTCAGCAGAGCCAGAAGGTCAGTACCTGCTGTTTCCTGTGCTAAGACATTCATGCCCACGCTGGAGGACACAGTTTACCCTTAAAACTACAAAATGCAGTGATATCAGAATAAACAAAACAATACGCTGCATTTACAGGCCAAATCTCAGCGTTCACATTCAAGAAAGACTGTATTTACGAAAATATTTGACTAATGTAAATTTAGTGGGCTAGATCTTTTTGCCAGGATGTTTGACATGTTAAACCACGTAGCATTTCCATTAGTCAACCAAAAATCCAACCATTGTGCCAGACAAATTTCTACTTTCAATTATTTCTTAAAAAAATTGTATTTCTTTACGTAGCAAATAGATTTTTGCATTATAGAATGAGTTGGAAATATCATAAAGCAGATTAAAAACAACACTGAAGCATCACACAAAGAACCCTTCACTTCTAGGTCACCTCTGGAGAGCGCTTAGAGACACTCAGTATGACATAGAGCTTTACGGCACAAGAAAAAAGGAGAAGCATTCGCCTAACTGCTGCACACAGGGCACCGAAGTAACTAATCCCTCTCTCACCCCAAAACCCATGCTCAGTCTGCTACATGACTTAGGAAGGAGGTAACGGGAATCGTTACATCAACACTTGCATTTAAAACTGTTTTATAATGCTCTTATTAGTACAGTGCCTACAGCATTTTGGATGGGCAGCCAATTAGCTGTTTGAAAAGTTTGTCTTGAAACAAGAAACATCCTCGGGAAGGTGGAAACTTGCTCTCTGATTTTAGGTTCCCACCCGTGCAAAGGAAGGTGGCTGGTGCCGCCAGCCTTCACACCCGACCGCAACGCCGGCAGAAGGGCTTTCTCAACCACATTCTTCATTTTGTCACTTTTCTCTCCCAGCCTTTCCGTTCCCATCCTTCATGGCAAGAGTTTTACTCTACCTCTTGATTTGTAATAGCTCAGCACGTTCTAAACTCACGTCTTAGGAAAGCTTCCTTTTGTATAGAAGACTGGATTTTTCCATTTCGTTTGAACACTCTCTTATACTGTTAGAAATGAGCCAATTAAAACCACAAAGGTACCTGTAGGGAGTCCTTGCCGCTATAGTATTTACCTTCGCTAAGATAAAGGCACTTGAGAATTATTGACGGATTTTAACCCCGCAATGCCTGCAGACCTCAAATCTATCTGCCTATCTTAAACGAGCATCTAAGATAAAATGCAAAGCAAGAGGTTTGCCCAAAGCAAGACAAGGCGGCAACCCAAGCCCATACAGAAAATCTGTTATTCCACAAAAAAAATGAAATAAATCCTTTTCCGTCTCAGCCCATCTGTGGCTTTGAGTCTTCAGAGTACAACTCGGCACCTTGTTTTAGCAGATGCAAGCTACCGCTTTCTTCTTTCTCTTCCTACCAAAAAGGAGCCTATCTCCCTATATATGTAAACATCAGAACATTTACTGGCAGTCCTCTGTCGTTAGAGCAGACACCATGTTATAGCAAACACAAATTCCCTCCAAAAGCAAAAGCCAATTAATTGCATGTGTTACACAACCAATTTGTTCAAAAGAAACAACCTAAAAAGCAGAAGTTAATTGCATTTTAATATAAAATCTTTACACCTTTTGCAGATGATTAGGTTATTTCACAGTTTGTTATAAAACACTTAACAGGTTTTTTGGTGTGGCGGCTTGAGCGTAGTAACTGCAGTGACACACCAACATGAATTTTAAGTTGCTGCATATGGCAGCAGTACAAATCTGACCTGCCAGCCAGAAACAATACATAAAAAAGTAGAGCATATAAAAATTTGAGCTTACATTTTTCAAAGTACTGAGCTTCCCTTTCCCTTTGTCACCAAAATAAATGGCCCAATACATAGATGGCAGAACTCTTCTGGAGTACAAGGCCCAAATTAAATGGCTAAAGGGCAGCTGCAGAGGAGCAAAAAATCAAGGCGGGTCTAAAAACTGTTGTAAGATTTTGGAGAGAGAACTAGGTATTCCAATGGATTTTTCCCCTGTGAAAAATGCATAATTTCACACATTTAATTTTTTTTTTTTTTTTTTCAAAAAATGAAAGCAGACAGTAAAAAAAAAAATAATTATTCAAGCAGTACTTGGGTTCTTCAGAGAAGACAATAATTGGGGGTGGGGTGGTGTTTCTAATTTTACAGAGAGGGCTCTGCAGTCAGATGGAGACGCCACCTTAGTGCTGCTCCGTAAAGAGAATGCAGATGCCTGTGTCAATTTAGACATTTAGTCTTACATGAAAATATGTTAAGTCAGAACTTGCTATAGAAAGCCTTCAGAACTGCATCATTGCTCCGTGTCCTTGAAACGGCCACAGCTGTCTTCCTCACCGAGGTTCATCCCAACAAAACACTCCGCGCTCACACGACACATTTTGTCTCTGTGTGTTCTTAATAGGCTTCCGTTTACCTGCTGCAGCGCAACCTGTCACTTTGGCCACCTCAAATGCCTGCAAGCCTCAATGACATTTTTTTCTGCCCCTTTTGTTCAAGGCTAGGCAGAGGAAAGTCAGCCAGAGGGTTCCAGCATCAATACGCCACTGGCAGATCCTCTTATGAGGGAGCAATTTCCTGCCGAAGAGTTGGCAGGAGCCCCTACAAGCTGCCTCTCGGAAGTCATCTTTGCCCTAGTTTGCTTAGTTTACTTATTCAACAAGAGGTCACAGCATCACTGTAACGTGCTCAAAGTTTGAGAAACTTCAGATGCCGTTTGGTATCAGGGCTCACCACAGGGTGCATGAAGATAAAAAGGTGAGAATCGAAGTAAAACTAAGAAGCAGAAAGGGATGGAGGTGCATCCACCCCTTGCTGAAAAAGGAGAAGAGTACAATATTTTTCAAGGGTGTTCTGGGAGTTTCCTTTACAGAGCAGCCTACCCACATGCTATAGCTTTACAAACATCCTTCCTTTTCGTATAGATGCATCCACATATTATTTGGCACTAAGATTAAGTTCACTATATCTTTGTACTGAGCCAACTAAAATAGCACTAATTTGGCACAATTCTCAGGACCATGCTAACCTTGCTTTACACAATGCAGGCATTTGGAGAGAAAGCAAGCACTTTTTGGTCCCACAGGCACTTAACTCAGGAGTCTGAGAGTCTCCATCACTCTCTGCCATTGCAGCGAGTTGCCCTCGATTGTCCTTCTCAGGACCAGTTCTTTGGAGCTCTCTAACCCATTTTTTTCTACATAGCTCCAGTTCTCCTGCATAGGAAAGACCATCTTCTTCCATTTACCTCAAAAGGAGGGCACCAACCAGCGTTTCCTCAAAGACTATTTTGCACAGGGGAAAAGAAAGGGAGTTTTATCCTCCTCTGCCTACAAGGACCTTTGTACTGAAATTCTGATGAGAGCATAGGCTGTATTTCCAGTCACCTAAAATGACTGTTTTGGGGGATCACCTCAGTTCTCCCTCTTCTTTCACCTACAATCAAACCTCATGGAACGTAAGACGACATGCTGCGAAACAACACATGTGGCTCTAGGCCTTATTAGGATTAGAAAGGTTGTCTGCATTTCTAATGCCGCACTCATTACGTGCTGTTCTGAAATTCAAACGCATTAAAAAAAACTCTTCCTCCTACTCTGCAACATCTGAGTAAGAGCTCACTGTGCTGAAGAGCAATGCAAGCTTTGCTACTAATTTCGTATCGGATCAGAATCCCAATTTTATTATTTTAAGCCAGACTTAAAATTCTTACAATAAGACCCACTGCCTAACAGCCCAGCTTCAGGGCAAAACGTACAGAAATGAGGTTCCAGCCTTTGTCTCATCTGGCCCTTGAAATAGTAATTTTTTTCACAACAGAGAAAAGTCAATTGAATTGCAATTTTAAATGTACCTCTAAGACAGAAACCATACTGTATACATTATAGTGTCCCATGGTGAGAAAGGGTCTTTGATAGAATTAGAATTTGCTTTCTTGCATCTCAAATGCAAATTTCTCTGGATATAGCTCAAAAAATCTGGTAAGAAACAAAAAAAAAAAAACTCTTCAGCAATAAAATATTTTTAGTACATAAACAAACCAAAATATTCTCATTTGCATATGGTACATCTTCATCTCCTCTGACATTTCTTATTTTTATCCTATATGACAATGCTACTCACAAACTAAATAACCAAAAAAAAGCAGGCAACATTTCTGATGCCAGATGCTGAAGATCAATAGCTATTTCCCAAAGTTTACGGCATAATTAAAATTTGTAACAGGAATAATTTTCTTTTCAACCCCTCAGGCTAAGCCTAGAATTATTGACTAAGTCAAAGTTATGTAGTGTAGCATTTTTTATTATGTTTATGGATAATATAAAGGATTTTATGGTTTTTACATGTAATCTGGTAAGTATAGAAACAGTAAATGGGAAAAATTCTCTATATCAGCAAAGCAACAGTTTTAAACATTTCGTTGTTTAGGTATGTAGAGGACATGGGTTTACATAAACTTCTGTTAGTTAATGATCAGCTAAGCTGCAGTTTACAGGTGGATGGCCAGAATGCCCATGAATTAACAGAGAACTGGATTTACAGTCCCTTAGAGCTGAACCGCCACGAAGCCTTTGTTCGGGAAGGCAGTATCCCAGGGATGGCGTGAAGGTACCAGAGTCCTCAACACTGCCAGGAGCTGGAGTAATACGGTATCTGTAATTTAATTTACTGGAATAATGGGATGGCTTTGTATTTATTCATAACCTGGATACTCCACCTATGCTTTCTTCCACCCAAGGCATACCGAGAAGGGACTTGAAGAGAGAAAGGAGAACAAAGCAGAAGAGAGAGAAGTTGAATGAGGACATCTATGCATCACTTCTACAAGGAGAGAGAAGAAACGATTCTGCTGCACAACCAGTGTTGCCATGAACTGGGTTTACTGTAACTCTCAGACTTTCAGGTCAAATATACTCAATTTAGAAGTGAAAAGATGTAGATTTGTTTCCTGTCAGCCCTAAAAACTCAGCCTTGGGCAGTGGAAGTCTAACTGGATTATTTCTTGCTCATATGTCTCAGTCAATGCTAATAACAACACAGGCCAAATTAAACCTTCTGATACCAGTGCAACCCCATTACTTTCATCGCATTTTTGCAAATAAAATATAACTAGAAAGTTGGTAAACATTTCTGCTGATGAAGCACAAGAACAAATACAGTCTGACTCAGCCCCTCTTTGCAGCACTAGCAGGAATAAAATGCAGAAAACTTAATTGTGTTATGAAGGCACATAAAGCTGAGCTTACACAGACAGCAGAAATGCCACTTTTATACAAGCGCTATTTGAAGAAGATGATGAATATATACACAAATTGACAAAGCCAGCTATTACAGAACTATGCATAGCACTACAGAGTCACAGTAACATTCAGGCTAAAAATCTCAGCTCCGCTTTCTATGACTGCTTCTACAGGGAAGGACTAAGCTAACTTTAGGTTATGCTTTTTATTCTCCTGAATGCTAAGAAGGTCTTCAGTGTATTACCAAAATATAACCAGAAACATGAAACTGGGAAAAGGCAGAAGCAGCCGCAGCACCACTCTGAAAGCGTGGACCCCAAACACCAGTGCAGGTCCAAAGGCACCCCAGGGCTCTGCACCAACTGAAATACCGCCCTGAGGTAAACATGACAGTAGACTCTAAACAACCCCAGAAATTAATAATTTGAGCAAAAAGCTCCAGCACTACTACACAGAACACACACATCTTTCTTGAGAGAGAAGAACACGTGTCATGGTTTCAGCTGGGCTGGAGTTGACTTTCTTGTTGGCAGCTGGTGTGCTGCTGTGTTTTGGATGCGAGATGAGAATGGTGTTGATGGCACACTGGTGGTTTTGGTGGTTGCTAAGCACTCAAGGTCTTCTCTGCTCCTCACCCCGCCCCACCAGTGAGTAGGCTGGGGGAGTACAAGAAGCTGGGAGGAGACACAGCCGGGACAGCTGACCCCAACTGACCAAAAGGAACGTTCCATGCCATGCGACGTCATGCTCAGCATATAAAGCTGGGGGAAGGACAAGGAAGTGGGGAACCATTTGGAGTGATGACGTTTGTCTTCCCAAGTGACCATTACACACGATGGAGCCCTGCTGTCCTGGGGAAGGCTGAACACCTGCCTGCCGGTGGGAAGCAGTGAATGAATTCCTTGTTATGCTTTGCTTGCGTACACGGCTTTTGCTTTACTTGTTAAACTATCTTTATCTCAACCCCCGAGTTTTTTCTCACTTTTAATCTTTCAATGCCCCATCCAAACTGGGGGGTGAGCAAGCAGCTGCGTGGTCCCAGTTGCCAGCTGGGGCTAAAACACAACAACATGACAAGTGTCCTTAGAGCTAACCATTGGTTTCCAAAGGTTTTTAGCTACTTTCCTGATGTAGATTAAGTAAACCCTTCTTGCTTCTCTAACTGCTGCAAATGCAAAAGGAACAGTTTTGCAGTTGTTGTTCCCAGTTCTATATATTCCACAACCATGAGATTCCTAAAAATTGTCACAACTATGATACAGGCATTAAACACATCTGAACTGCATCCTTACAGAGTTGTTGTTTTTTTCTCTGAAATAATGAGAACTAGAAAATACCATAACAGGTAATGAAGTCACAGTATTTCTGACAAACGTGCTCTTCTTTAGCAAACCTGGCAGCGTTTTGTTCTGTTAGTGTGGACATGTCCATACTTCCTCTGGGTTGCACAGCCTTCTGTGTAATTAAAAATTAATCTTAGGACATGAAGATCTGAAGTCACTGAAAAGTAATTAAACTTGTTTGCTCCCTCTCCTCTATACCTAAGACATATCTTCAGCTGCATTTACTGCTGCGTAAACCAACTGATCTCTGATAAAACGTCTGGGGAAAAATATGCTTCCAGAAGAACATCCAAAATACCTGAAATTTGCCTGAACATTCTCAAGTCCATCTGACAGAGACAGCACAACTACAGAAGCCTCGTTTCCTCAGTAATTGAGGCTACAATAGTCAACCCCCCCATAACTTTTGTACATGCGCTAAATTTTAACTACTTGTCGTGACTACAGAAGCTCGCAATAACTATTGAAACCCGTATGTCAAACGCAACATCAGTAAGAGAGTGCAAAAAGTCTTTACGCAGTGCACTTCTCCGCCTCTTTTGAAGGCATGTGCACATGACGTGACATAAAACACTTTCTGTGTCTATCATGTTTTGCTTGAATGGCTTCACAGTGTGCTCTTAGTTTAATGATTCATAAATAGTTTCAGAACAGTAAATTCAAGCAGTATGCCTTCTCCCCCGAACAGCTTGCTTGGCCTTACGATTTGAAACATGTGAGTGACATGCAAAATTATTCAAACGCTCATTAAAATTTCCTTCTGCTAATATAGAGTTGCTTCATACACCTCGGGATATATGATACATAATAACATATATATTATGACAATCTGGAAATGCATAGAGTCATCCTGAATGACTAAGAATAGCAGGAGAACTAAGAAAATCAAGTCTCCAGATTTGGAACAAATCTGCAATGAACCATTTCAAATTTCTCAAAATTCACTACATACTGCACGGAAGAGCATTATTGTGCAGACATTGTGCCAGTACTCTTTTTATGTGGCCTAAATGTCCTCAGTAACTGTTATTTCTCCTATTGGCTTGAATCTAACTTAAATAACAATGACAACAGTACAGCAAAAAACAACCCAAGAACAAAAAATACCTACACATGATCACTGAAAAGTAGGAATTATTCCTGTGAAGTCTACTTTACCCTACTTTTTCATTGTTACTTGAAGCATACTACATTACAATGTAACATTACTCCATGACAGTCAGGCAATGTTCATAAATCTTGTGGAATATTAGGAATAGCATAAGTTTGAAGGGTCTAATTAAGACACGAGGCCTTGGTGTGGGAGGAAACACCAAACAAAAAAATCCCCCCCAAAACAACAATACACTTAGAAAAAAATTCTAAATACCTTATCATGATGATACTGCAATCAAGAAAACAACCTTGCTTGTCTTTATAAAGCACATCTCAAGAACTCACTGCTAGACAGGACGCTCTTTAGGATGCTGTCCCAGGACTATACCACCTCTTTTGTGGTGGAGATCAGTGGAGATGCTTTTTTTCAAGCAAAGGAAAAAGACAAATAAAATAAAACCCCCTCACCACCACCACCTTTTCCACCAGGACTACAAAATGCAATCCCTGTACAGAGGTGTAAAAAATTCCAGCCACTTCCAGGAAAATTCCAGTACCTTAAGGAGGAGGAAAAAGAGACCTTGTCAGGACCTGTTACGAGCGCAGAGTACTCTCTAGATTATAAACTAGTGTCGTGTCTGCATAAGAAGTTTATATAAACCTTGGTTTCTTTTGCCTAAACTGCTAAAACCATGTTGATATTCCCTCTGCATCAACCTCAGTTCTTTACTTTTCTCCAGTAAGTGACATATTTTCAGAGAAAAGAGGTATGGGAGCAGCCAAAATAAATATAATGCTTACCACACACACTGAAGATTGATGTATCGGGGAAAAAAACGACACCTTCCCCTGGATCACTTCCCTGAGTGGCAAACACTGAATCTGATAGACCCAACCGCCGACAAGAGCTTATTTCTACATTTGGTGGAATTTCAAAGTTTAAAGTAGCTTTATGATCAAGATTATGAGGAAAAGTTTTCGGACACTTTGCAAACATCATCCTTTTACTACACATCTACTGCATTTTCAATTTCAGTTCTATTTATTGCAGCAAGATGTTGCTATCTTGTTTCATTTTCAGGCATATATATTAGGATGCAATCATCTGCAACATACCTCTAAGAACTGGAAAGGATTATAAAAGCAAAACAACAATAATATAAAGCAGATTGGGAGCTGGAAGTCTTGGGTCTGATATCCAGTTCTGCAGTGGATTCTCACCAATGGAGAGAAATTCACTGTTATCATGCTTCAATTTATGCCGTTTTCTCAGTTTTAATATGCTTATGTTAGTGAGGATACTTCTGTAGAACTGAAATCCCAAACCCTGATTGATGAGCACATAGAAACCAGGACATGAAAGCTAAAAAAAGAAAAAAAAAAAGGCATACCTGTGATAAAAGAGTTAAAAGCACCTAAAAAAATGTTGGAATGACTTAAACTGAAGTCAAAAGAGCGCTCTGTGCTGATCCAGCTGCTGATGGCTCTGCAGGAATATTTGAATCTCACATTTTTCACAGCACCAGGATAGTGATCAGAACATACTTCTCCAGCTCTCTAGATTCACCATTTTGAAATGAAAGTCAAAAATCTACAGGAGGCAGCAATAAAATGAATTATTTTAAATTACCCATTGTTACTGTACCCAGTTGGTGAATAGAGCCAATCTGTGTAAGAAATGCTGTCACAGGAAACCCTCACTATTATCATTCAAAAAGACCCAAGAAGGGACCCAATGATGTTCTGCTAATAATTGTCCAGAGAGCAAACAGGCACTCAATTCTGAGGACTAAGGTCATCGAACGCAAAGGGGGGAGGAAGCATTTTTACAGTGGAACTTCAGAGTTACCACCTCTTGTTAGAGAACCCCAGTTAATAACTACAACTGATTACAGCATTCATTAGCATTAGTCAGAGTCCTGCTCAAAACCACAAACCTGAAACAACCCCATTCTTCATACAGCCTAGCAGAAGGGTAGACCTGGTGGCCAAGAAGCCCTGTCATTAAGAAAGGGAAGATTGAGACTGGAAATACTCTGCTCTGAAATTTGCTTTCTGGGACACTCCTTTTTTAATTCCAGCTGCCCCATGCAAGCATGCCACGTTCATTATGTAAGCTCTTGATATTTTCCTATCGCTTTTCTCAGCAAAAAGTAGTAGTTGCTTCTTTTAGATCCGGTCTGTAAATGTTTCATGTGACTACATATATATTGATTTAAAAATCAACATCAGAACTCAAGAACAAACCCTAAGGAACACACACTTCAGAGCCCAGATTAATTATGGAATGGATCTGAACTTGCTGGAATTTATTTTAAGAAATATTATACTTGTTTTGTCTTACATTTATATTAAGGATATATACAATGAAACTAATGCTTATGCTAATAAACAGCACATAAGGCAGCCCTGAAAAAAAAAAAAGTAATTTCAGGATGGTATATTAATAATGGTCCTCTCATTCTTGCTCACTTACTGTGCCTCCCAAGAACCAAAAGAATAAGCTGCTTTAACTTGAACTTGTCAATTTAACTCTGTCCTCTGTGGGCCAGAGGCGCAAGCACACAAAACTACTACGATCATCTAGCAACACAATACGGTGTAAAATCAATTACAACTCATGTACAATATCATAAAATTAAAATTTACAGTAATTGCACCTTTTGGGGCTAATACTGTCATATTCTCCAGTAAACAGTACTTAATTCACAGGAAGACTGAATATAACACTCATCTGATGGAACAGATCTTGATTCTAAAAGCAAAAAACCCAACAACAACAACCACCAAAAAAAAAACAACCCCACAAAATTACAAAATATTCTCAGTTAGTTGCATTGAAGGGCTCTCAGTGTGCTCGCTTGAATGAGGAATCAATTTATGGCTGGCAGTCAAAGCCCTATTGTTCTGGGCTTTGCTCTTTTCAGTTGTCACACCCAGGCTGCAAGCCTCCGTAGAAACGGAGGTCTGAAGCATTTACAGAAGTAGCAGAATAACAACGGAACCGAACCAAGAGCTCATTTATTCTCTGAGCTTACTGGACGTAGTGCAAAACAAAACCGCTGTGACGGCAGGGTGACCTTATATTTACTGATTGACCAGATGGTGAGAATTACTGACTTATGTAAGCCCTGAGCCGCCTTCACCATCTGACGGCTGTTTGGTGAAATCAAATAAAGGTCTCTGCGTCGTCTTTAGTGCGCAAACCTAATCATCACAAGACCATTATGTTGTGCCCTTAGAAGAAAATGCTGCAGGGAAAGGCAAGGAGTGAACAGGACCGAAAGCCTTGGATCCTCAAAAAGGGTTTTTTTCACAGCGGAACCGAGACGCGTGGGTATAACGCAGCAAGTAGGCTTTGTGCACCTGCTGCCCAGGCCGTATCTCTTTTCCTAACGAAAAAGTGAAGCCAGCCTCCAGGGCTGTCAATCTGGCACCTTTGCTAACTCATACAGCCGCAAAGTTCTCTAAAAATAAATAACATGAAAAGAAATGCAAGCTCTCTCACTAGCAGTGGTTTTGACAGGTACCTTGAGTAATGTTAATTTTTCCACTATTTTTTTCCCCCTTAAAAAAATACCAGTTGAATCACCAATTATTTTGGACCGTCTCTAAAAACAAGCACACATGGAAATAACACAGTACATCAGACTGATGGCAAAAAAAGTTATACTGGGGGTGTATGTGTGTGTTTGCACGCACATACAGACAGAACATTTTTATTTAAAATCGGTATTACTGTGGAGCCCTAATTCTTGTCCCATTTCCACTAATGCAAATCAAGAGAAATTCCATTTGACGAAGCTCACTTACACTAATGGAGAAAAGGCACAAATTAAGTCAAACTCACAATCACAGTTCCCAAAAGACCTGTGTAAAATACAATGGGACTGAAATCGTTTTACATCAGTTTTATCAATGTGATTTTACTAGCAGCAGTGAAGTAGCTCCTCACTTACAGCATGAAAAATAAGATCAAAATTAGGCTGGATATATTTCTGAACAGCATACCCCTGTTCCCTCAAGTCAGATCCTGAATGAAGAAAGAAAAGAAAGAAACAACACCAATTCTCTTCCTGCCACACCAGAAATGGTGTTTAGACCTGTACACTACTGAACAGTACTGTTGCTTTTTTAAAAAATTACCATCTGGACCAAAATTGAATTTGCTAGTGTGTGTTTTCTGTATAGTATGTACCTACTTATTAACACACACACCCCCAAAAAAGGAGTGGAATATAAGTTCTCCATGAACAAAATCTGCTCTGGCATTAAGAGAGTTATTCCCAGTTAACATAGGTCTCAGACACATATTTGAATCCCAGTATAACAGGCTTGCATGTATATAAAGAATAACTTTAGGGGACAAACACTAACGCCGCTTCTCATTGACTAGGAAGTTACTGTTTCAGCTCTCAGCAAACCATTTGCAAATTTTACAATAGCTTGAGGATTCTCACAAAACCCAAAATAGATACAAAGCTTTACGCCTTGCCGGTATGCAAAGCAGAGAAAGAGGCCAGGAAGAGACTGGTAANGGGTGATAAAAAAAACGGACCACTGAATGCTAAGAAGGTAAAATAATGAAATAATTCTGCAGGAAGATAATATTTCCTGGGACATTAAAACTGTCTGTTGGAAGAAAAAAGGGCTACTGGGAAAACATTCTTTCTCAAAGCAAAAACTTGACGTTAATGTTGCAAAAGAAGGACTAAGCAAGATTTATGAACTGTTGTGTTCAGGCTTCTGCTGAAAACTTAAAACAGCTAGGACAGAATACTCTGTTCTCACAGTTAGTCACACAAGTGGTTCCAAGGGCTGTTTTGCATCATGTGTTGGGGTTACCTTAGCACAGCCCACAGAAGAAATAAAGGCAACAACCTGGAATAAGTCAAGAAAGCAAAACACAAGGAATATCCTTCATCTTTTGTGCACCTGCCATGCCCTGCTCACATGCAACAGGTACTCAATTTGCGCAAAACGGTTGTGCAGAGCACTTCCTAGCCAAAAAAATACTTGCAGAAGATTGAACTAAGCTACCAAACAGTAACCTCGACGTCCACAGATCACCTTAAGTTTAAAGTAACCTTTGTTGACAACACAGTGCCAAATGCCGACACGATCTTATCAGACTTTCCCTCACCCTCCTAAATTCACGCATTGTTGGTCGGGTTTCTTTTTTAAACAATGTATTGCAGAGATGAGGGATGTGGATTTCCTCCTTTCCCCAAAACACATGCAAAAACACGTCCCCTTGTCTGGACACACAGCGCACGCTGCAACAGCTGACAGCAAAACAAGCTCCTACACGCAGAGAATCACAATGCCCCAAACTTCCAAACGGCAGAGCATTTTGCAGGTTGCACGTGCTTACCTTGGTGGGACGGACTCGGTACACTAGGTTCATTCTCCCCCATTTCTAGAAAACGATAAACTCCCCTGTAAGGAGCCAAGCTGTTTTATCAAGTTGACTCGGTTGCTGTGCAAGTTTTGACCTCCCGACTTTCAACTGCAGCACGGTAACCGTATACCTGACTTTCTTCTGCGAATAATTAGTATCCTGCTTCCTGAGCTACCTGGGCTTGCCTGACCTGTTTCTCTATAAACTGACATCATATCCTTTGATCTCCCGTGATTACCATGTGCTTCGGGCAAGGCTGCTTTGTCTCCTCCTGGACTCTCCCACCCTTTCCTTTCACTTTCACGCAGACAGTGATCTGAAGAATATTTCTCTTTCCCGGCAGGTGTTTTAGGCAAAATGCCAACAGAAAGCTTGCGACTGATTTTAAAGACCCTCTGAATTTGCATTTCATAGGGAAACTAAAAGGTAACTATCAAGCCAATCTCTGTGGGACGGGAACTTTGCAGCCGCAGCTCTCCACCGCGCAGAAGGATGCTCGCCCCAGATGCGGTGCCCCTTGGCAAAAGCTTTGCAAAGAACACAAAACCTAAAAACCAAACCCACCCTTCCCCTGTCTTTCACAAAGATCACCTCCAGGGAAAACACTTCACTTGAACACTGTAATTTTGAGGTTGTTTTAACTGTGTAACACAAAGGGCTTATAAACAAAACAAAAAATTCTTCTCTTCCCCTCCTTCTCCAGCAGGAAGACACAAACTATTAAGATAATCTTATCCAGACAGACTTCTAGTTGAGTTCTATGAAAATATTTATTCTTTTCTGCTGTGAAATCAAATAACAGGTGTCTGATGCATTTGTGATCAATTTGTTGAACAAGTACACCTGTCTGCCTACAAAGTTTGTTTTATTTTAACATTTACATTTGCAACTGTCAATGACAAAAATCAAAGACAAGCCACAGCACTATTTTAAAGGAACAAACAATGACAAATTAGAGGAGCTAAGTCACAATCTTAACCTATGTCTGGATTACACTTAAAATGGTCTAAATCAATAGCATTAGAATGTTTTAAATCCACTAGAAAGTAAATATTCTTAAAAGTAAACTGTGTTGTCTTTTTCTTCCTCTTTTTTGAAGCACAGAAATAATTATTTATTAGAACAGAAACACAGAGGGGGAAAAAATTGAAGATAGTTTTTCAAGATAATTCAGACTAGGTAAAGCGTACCTTTTAAAGCAGAATTTCTGAAACAAATGGTGCTAATTCAAATAAAAGTCTTATTTAGGAATAAGACTACCCCCACAGAGGGTAACACTCCTCAAGCTAATCATTACATAGGCAGAAGTAAAAAAATACTTATGTCCTTTAGTGATTCACTGTCAACTTTTTCTGCACACACGAAGCACCTTCCGCATCCACGCACACAATGAGCTTTTAGCCGTGCTTAAACATCTGAAATTTGCTTGAGATGGTAAAGCAGATAACCCAAACCTGAACCACCTGAACAGTGAATTCCAAAAGAACTTCTCACTTCATTCACAAAATGAAGGAGTTTACAAGAAAAAGCTCATGCTTTATTCTTGCCTGATTATCGAATTAGTCAGGTTAAATTGACTGTTCCACAGTCAGAAAAGACTCTTTATCAAGAAAGCAAAGATAAAAGCAAAATGAACTTTTATGCTTGAAAAATGAGCCTTTCATTATTTTATTTCTGTAAATTTAGCTAAACTTTTGCTGTGTTTTTTCCCCATAATCCTCAAACTGAGTTTACGGCCCAAAATTTGCAGTCAGTGGTTCCTACACTTCACCAGGTTCTTCCCTTCTAGAATCCCAGTTTGCTGCCAATGACCAGAAGCTGCCCTTCCCCAGTTCAGAGCCAGTACACGAGGGGAGACTCCAGCAGACACCTGGGGAATCTCCCCAGTTGCACAGCAGACACCCAGCGACTTCCAGTTCCAATGCTGAACATCAGCTGGAATTAATTTACTAAGTTTCCACTCAAAAGTATGAGTGAAACATTCAACTGAAACATGAGTTGAGTGGATGGAGGTCTTTTTCAGCTCAGTTCTAATGCAGCTTCCTCTGCTTAAGGACAGAGATTAAATTATTTTTGTGTGCAGAGAAATGCAAAAATAAGAACTTTGCTGGCTTTGTGATTACTTCAAGAGCGACAAACCAAAGTGGCTTTTCCCAAAAGTGTCCAGTAGTGGAGTTAATGAAAAGAGCACGCAAGAGCAGATATTGAGACTTTAATTAAGGGTCTGACTATGCCTATTCCTGCTTTTCAAACAGGTCCCTAATACGAATGGAGATCCATGCCATTTTCCTGAAGCTCAAAGCTGACTAAATGCACCAAACACAGGAGAAGGAAAAATATTTGGGGACTTTCTCCATCTCAGCTCTCAAACAAGGCCACTACAGCAAGTCACTGTTAGTTTGATTTGGGAACCGATACCTAGGTTGCACATATTCCTTCCCGAGCACAGTGGAAGAGACCGTAAAGAAACTCTTCCTTGACCATCAAACTTGGGGAAGCCAAAGATTTACTGCTGAGTATTCAAACAAGCCTGAGTTGTTCCATATTTAAAAGACATAATTAAGAAAAACAAGTTTATTTATTAATGAATTTATGCAGCACTAAGCAAAATATATTTGGTAATTAACTGATGAGACGGAAACATCTAAAGCATTTCTGCCCTCTCCAAACACAAACTGTCCATCTATTGAAAGACAAATCCTTAAATACCCAGTGTTATTACAACTTCTAAACACGGGAGAAATCACAGTGATTACTTTTTACCTTCAATATTATATTCTCTGAGGTCCTCCCCCATATAAAGAGAGCTACTAATTCCAAAGAAAACAGAAGTCTAAGGCAACAAAAATAACTATTCTTCTTAGCTACTGAGTACCAACACTTCCCTTAAGGAGTACGATTCTGATTTGAGGCTTTTAGCACCTGCCGAAGTATTTTGTAGTTTAAGTTCTAGCATTTTATCACATCACCTTCTGTTAAGTCTTAAATATTTTTAAGAATTCAAGAGATAAGAGCAATAGTACTGAAAATACTCCTTCCTTTGAAATGAAGCCTGCAAGTGGGAATAGCGAAAAAAGGACTGAAACTCAAGATTTTTCACACTCCCTCTTCCAACAATGACCGATGGTGAGAAACAGCTAGCTTGGTTTTCTGTTCTCCTAAAACTGTTGTTGTGCTCACTTGCGTGCAGTGATTTAAATGAAGTGCTTTCCAAAGGAGGAACTCTTAATTCATTCACTCTCTCTAGAAAGACTCAGATGTGAAATTGCAGTGGTTTTGTTCTGCTCCCAGAAGAAAAGAAAAAGTTATTCTGTATATTTACAGTACAGCGAGTACAATGTTTCTTGATTCTAAGGAGTGTATTTGACAGACAATGAATGGAAATATAATTTGATGATGACAGTGATGAGAGGTACAAGAGAAAAAAAATCTAGATCTGATGCTGTGCATAGAGCTACGCCAAACAGATCACTGCATTGTATTGTGAACATCATGGATGACTCCAAGCCTAGGTTCAATGTCATTAGAAACAGAGTGCTCTTCACCAACAGTGGTAAGACTTGCCAGAGGGTATGAATATTATCACAAGTTTTCTCGAGTAGCCCTGCAAACCTAGAGAGAGGCCCTCACAACTGAAAGCCTTCAGAAAAGCAAAGGTTTCCTGTAAGTGATGGCCAAATTGCCTTCAAGACCCTCATTTCTACTCAAGAATCTAGATATTTTATAGAATTAATGCAAAAAAGTAGTATCAACACTTAACAGTTGCTGTCATTCTTCATTGGTAACATGTTTCAACCTCCCAGACGTATTATGCTACATGCTCTACAAATGTAATAGAAAGACATATCAGGCAGGGGTTTTTCCCTAAAGAATATAGTTTCAGTGTCTCAAAAATGTGAATAATGAGGTACACTTATTACATGTGAAATTGCACAGATGATATAAATCATATCTAGAACAGAAACGTAAGCACCGTGGATACACAGAGTTCTTTTACACAAATCACTAAGATGACTCTGGTCCAGTCGCTGTGAAAGCATGCTAGCTGAAAACCAAGTGTTTTAAAGCTTATCACAGGAGAGACGCAGTCCACAAAGTTTCTTGTAGTGACTACCTGTGACAGACTGACATTTTTCACAGGAAAAAAATAACAAATATTTCACCTTCAACAATAGTAGGAGTGCTAGGAGAAAAGGGACAGTGCCAATCCCATCTCCCTCACAAAAGCAGAGGGGCAGAGGTGACAGGTTTTTATATTGTTGGTGCTTTGTTGCCTGTTGTGGTTTAGGCTGAACTGGCAACTGGGGATGCGGGGCACCCCAGATGGGACCGACAGATGCTCCCCCCTACCCCTCTTCAAAGAGAAAGGCAGAGGAGGGAAAGAGAGACTTATGAGTTTAGAAGGAACTAAACTACTTTAATGAAATATTAATAACAAAATAAAAAGAAAATAATTAAATATATACAGAACCTTATCAAGCTCCCAGGATGACAATCAAGTCACCAGCTGGCACTGGGGAAGTTCCATACTGGACTCAGCAATGGACGGCAACTGGATTCCGAGTCTGGATTCAGGATCAGGACCAAAGGCAGACGAACACACTGAGAGAGTCCTCCTGGGACGCCGGCCATTGAAGAAAGAGCCCGATCTGACCCTTTGATCCCTCAGCTTTTATACTGAGCATGATGCAGATGGGATGGAATACCCCGTTGGTCAGTTTTGGGTCACCTGTCCTGTCCACTCCTCCCCGCAGGTGGGACCCCACTGCGCTTTTCCGCTTCCGACCCTCCAGCTGGGCAAGTAACAAAGTGAGCTGCCCTTGGCTGTTAGAGCCCGAGTGTAAGCCGAGCCTCTCCGCATACCATGCCTGGGCATCAGCTATAAACATCAGTCCTTACCAGTCTGAGAGCGAACAGTCTCTGCACAACATGCTGTTAATTTCAGTAGTTAGAAGAAGCAAAGTTACTAAACAAAACTGGTCCTGTTTTACCTCAAACCAGGACGCTGTAGTTGATTATTTGTTTGTTTTAAAGAACAACATGGTTATTTTCCTTTTCCATGGAAAACAGTACAATAGAAGGAACAGCATTATTTGGTTAGCCTCCAAATTACAAGCAGTCATTTAGCCTACAACCTCAATTAAAATAGAAGATGGGGAAAAAAATATTTTCTTCCTTAATTAAAATGGATTAAATACAAAAGCAAGGATAACCAGTCTCAAAAACCACAGCGAAAGAGGTTTTCAGTTTTTTATGCAAATGATGCACTAACAAACGAGCGGCTGAGTGCCAGCAGGCAGAGGCAGTGCACGGACATAGCTGAGCCCTACTTACTGACTTGTGGAGTTCACATGAACTTCAAATTAAATTTCTTTCCTTTCTCCAACAAAGAAGTCTGACTAGTGAGAAAAATCCAAGAAAGACATACTCCATTATGGATGAGATTCTCATCCCACATTGCTCTGGCTTGTCTGAGTTTTATTTCCAAGTCTGGTTGTTGCAAGCAGTTTTTCACCAGTTACAAGGAGGCTGTGGTATAAAACTTCATACAGACAAACATCACCACTTTGGAGCTTAATGTGAAACAAAGTACATTTGTTCTTATTTTTTTCTAAGCACTAATTACAGCTTATTACAACTTTGTGTCAGAAAACTACTCGCCATCAGAAAAATATCACTTTGTAGAAACAACTGATTTAATGGTCAAAAGATCCTGGTTTAATGAGTCTTCTACTAAGAAAATATTATAGGTTCAAAAATGTTTTTGATTTTTGTTCAGTTTTTCGTTAGGGTTTTTTGGGGAGAAGGTAGGGAGGTGGTTGGTTGTTTTTTTGGTGTTTTTTTTTTTTTTTTAAAGACACCAGAAAAGGCTCAAAAACACCACTCTGTAACTTGCAATGTACTGACGTGGACTGAACAGAACTAAAGATTTAGGTCTTCCAGACCCAACTGGGGGTGTTTTACCCTCTCGGCCACTTTGTCGGAGGACTGTTGCACAGAGGAGCAATCTCATTTTTCAAAAGCACATCCAGCAAAATGACTAACATGTAGCTCAAGCCTTCCCTGATTCCTTGCTCAGTGAGGAAAACACATGCCAAAGGAATTTATTAATATGCAGAAGAAACCAGAGTTCAAAACATCCATGGAGCTCTCATTATTTTCTGTTGTTTTGTTAATAATGCACACATTACTTTTTACAATACCTGAATTATGGATAATTGTTCTGTCTCTCTGAGACCCATCAGTCCTGACGTGATTGTCAAATATAACACAGCAGAGGGAGATCTAAGACTACAGTGCAATTTGTGACCCCATTTGATAGCTTTATGACCATAAGAAAACAACTCCATGTCTCTCTCCACTCTCAAGTCCTGATTTGAAAAGCTGAAACAAGACCACTTTGACAGCTTTCCCCAACAGAGGTATTTTTCCCTCCACAGAAAACAGGTGCTTTGTCAAAATGTCGTTTCTGAAGTTTCTTTAAATATCTCTTTCTAATCAGTTCCTGCTCCTCAGTTTTCGTTCACAGAGCTTTAGCAACCAAACCTCAAAAAAATGTTAGCAATCAAAATCAGCAATGGCCTCCTGACTCACTTCTAGTGTTTTTAGACTTCCTACTTAATGAAAATATAGATGAGTCTGTGGAAAATAAGTAACAACTCAAGCTGACTTCAGCAGCTGAAAGATGAGTGCACAGAAGCCAAAGCTACAGACACACACTAGTATGAAGTCAGTTTGTAGAAGACACAAAAAAGAACTAGCTTCTCCTTTTCCCTTCTAATTTGGTCTTTTCGGCACTAAACAAAATCAAATTATGTAAACAAGTATAAAGAACTGACGCGTGGAAGATGACACTTTATAATCTGGGCCTGCATATAACAGTAATGCAGCGTATAAAAGATCTAGTATATAGGGTAACAATTTCACTGCTCTTCAATCCACTTGATTATTTATAAAAGCAGTGGAATTAAATGAGTGCTTTTTAAACATGTTTTTTGTTTTACTTAAAAGTCTCCACACGATTTATTTCTGCCACCCCTGCTTTTGATGAATCTTGTAGTTATAATTGAAAGCAAAGGATAAATTGAATGACAAAAGTAAGCAGCTTAAAAAGGGGAGAGCAAAAGAGTGAGGGAATGAAAAATGTTTTTCTAATATTTGTTGGCAAGAGAGCTAATGCTATAAATGCTAACTAATACTGAACTCCATCTTGCACAACTAAGACGTAAATCCTACTACTCTAAGATCACATTAGGAAGCAGAGTCTAAAAATCTGATACAGGGAATTAAAAGCTGATCGGCTTTAAAAAAAAATTCACCATTTTATCCTTACTCTACCGTTTTAGAAAAAGCACTTCTTCAAAACACTAAAATGGATGACCTTGAGTTTAAATTTCGGCAAGATGAACACTCATCTCTAGTACATCTAGCACAGCTGGGAAGAGTTGCAGTTTAAGTAGGTCAGCTTGCATTCCAGCCACATACATAAGCTTTTATAACAAATATACTGTATAAAATACAGTGATTTAATACGGAGGTGGATCTTCGAGCCAATGAGGACTTGGACTCTGAAGTATCTTCCACGTCAGCAAATACAGAAGAGCCAGGAAGACTCTTACGTGTGAATCCTCAATCACTAAAGATTGTTCCAACAGAAGAGCTGTAAAATATATATATATGCATATATAAAGATATATATATATATGTTTGTATATCTTCTAGAGAAGCAATACCATGCTAACAAATTACTTCACTTTGTGGGACTGCCACATACAGCAAGGCAGCCGTTTGCTGAAACGCTGTGTGTTGCGATGCGTACATCCCAGCGAGCGCTACGAACTGGCAAACGGTCCCCTCCTGAATCCAGCAAAACAACAGAACTCAGCTGTGTCATACCCCCAGCCAGGCTCAACGGTGAGTCTCTGCACGGGCAGTCTGGCCAACGCTTTTCATACATACACACCTATCGACAAAAGTGGGGGTGTATTGACAACAAGTTGTCACTAAAATGATATTCCTACACCCATTTATTGCTTTTGTAGCCAGCAGACGTGCTGCCTCCTTGTGTCAGGTGGTGTCTCCTTCTGAAGCTATGATAAGCTGATTCCCACAAATCCCACAGGTTCGGCAGCAGAAAGCTACCTACTTTTTCCTGTCACTTCTCAGTTTTCTGCTACCTAAAAAATGTTAATCAGCCTACGAAGGAGTGCAGAACACGGGAACAAGAACAGCTTTTGTTTTTGGTGCTGCTAAGCTGTTAGGCGAGCTCCGCCTCTTCGACGCAGCTGCACCGCGCAGGATGCACGCATACGTGCAGCCCAAGTTCAGCACACCCTTAATTCACCATCTCCTCCTCTGGAGTGAGATACTTTCACATCACATCTGCCTACAACCCTCTGCAGATAAAGCACATCTCATTAGTTTTTAACAGCTACTCTGCAAAATCAGATGGGAAGGTGAGGTGGCACTTGGACTATACAAAGTGAGGCTCAGATTCTGGCCTGGCACACCTTCTTTGACAGCAGGGCACATGCAACACATCTGAACTGTGGAAAAAAAAGGAAGAATTTATTCAGTCTGAAGCAAACTAGTTAGCTCAATTATTTACTGTAAGTAACTCTCTATATAAAGCGTTTCTAGTATGGAATAACACTCTTCATTGCTGTTTGCATCTCTGAATTATCTATGCAGTGCTCCTAAAAAACACAATGAGCTATATTTTTCCAGAGAGACTAAAGGCAGCAAGATCTTATTCTCCCCAACTGAGGGGGAAAAAAAAAAAAAAAAAAAAAAAAAAAATGATTTTTAGATTAGCATTGTTTTCCATTTCTCCCCAAATCTGCAATAAAGTTTTATTTTTCCCAATTCCAGTTACGGCAGTGTACTCCTGGAAAACACAGCTGTTGGCTTTGTATTTACTGCTATGCAGTTATTGCATTGCTTAATATATTTTCACATAGATTTTTTTAATACAGAAGCAACATAGGAAATGAGATCTCAAATACATTACCCGTGCCCCTTTTTCCTTGCTTACACACCATGCACTTGTTTCATATGCTTTAATCAATAAATTGTCTCCATATCTCAGACAGGGTATTATGTAAGGCAAATAAAACAGCATAGAAGCCAAAATGAAGGATGAGAAGTTAATTCTGTGTCCAGAATTAAAAAAAGGAATCAGAATCTCACTTTCAAACAATGCTCATGGTACACAAAAAAATAATTAAAAAATAATAATAATAATAAATAATCTTTTAACTCGTCTGCTCTGGGTTGATCCTTCCATGACTTTCTATGAGTAAGTCCCATAAGAAAAGCAAAAGCCCAACAGAAATTACTACAGTATGAGGCAGTAGAAGAAAATTAAAGAAAACCCATGCAAAAATATGTTGAAAATGTCAAAACCGGCTGATTTAAAGCACCATTTATAACACAACTTACACAGTTTAACTTTTCTTAACCGATGTTCTAACGTAATCAATGTGTTAACAGATAATTAGCACTGAAATTTCGTAAGATACTGCCAGCTATTCCAACAGAATGCTGAAAACATTTAATATATTCCACTTTCATTCCTTACAAAAGCTGGCCAACGATTATTTGAAGTTTAAAATTATTTAATCTGGTTGTAAATAAAAGAACATTTCTCGTAACATTACCAAAGTTGGCCTGACTTTTTTCAACAGTGCTGCGTTATACAGACAGAGAAACTACCATAAATCTTTTTAAAAATCTTATTGATCCTTACTTATTTTCTTGGTTCAATTATAATAATTTTTAAGGTATTTTGGTGTCTTAAAATATAATATATGGGAGTAAATAGCCAGCAATTTGCACATCTTGGACATGAACACAGATTTATAAATCTTAAATTTGTTATCTTTTTCTTCATTGATATAGTAGATTAAAGCGCAACTTCAAGCGCTTGGATCCAAAGATTCTGTAATACTAATGCAGTCTGCAGTTCCTCCAGTCATGGCGGTTATGTTTAAGTTAATGCAATTATATCAGCAGACTCTTATACGTGCACATGATGGGGAAGCGCAATCTTACTTACGGTCCAAAGTTGCCCCTAAGAATACAAGTTACCACCAAGTACAGTCCAGAGCAGTTTACCCAAACTTTCCCATGAATCACCATAAGCTACCAAACATTTTCCAATACCCTGTAGCAAACTGAGGGCTTGTAATGTAAGTATAAACCATTAAAAAGATAAATAGTAAGTCAGAAGCTACAGTTTACAACATGAAGAATGAAGGCGAGAGACCATTTTGCTAATGACAATTGCCTTAAGGCTTTGGCTATACAAATTGAAACATTTCAAACCTTTCACCTGATTTTCTGAGTATCTCCAGTTACAAGGAGGTAATTCTGCACAGTTGGCTGCTGCTATCTTCCCTCTGTGTTTGCATGGGGACAGAGAGAGAGAGAGAATAGACTGTGTGAAAAAAGTTAGATGAAAGCACTGAGTTTTTGTCTACATTATTCAAAGACTGATAATTACAAAGTGTCCAGTAAACATAATGGATTTCTTTGCAGCTTCGATCAAAATATTTCCATACCAACACTGTTTTGACAGCCGGTCAGGTTTCACAGTGTGCCAAATGCTCTAAAAAGTTTCAGACTTAACAACCACCATTAACAAAAACACTGAATTCAACAACAAAAAGAAATGGAAGCAAGTGATCTCCAAATAGCAATTGCTCTTATTAGTAGGAGATTTTTTTTTTTCTTTTAAGAATTCCCAAGACAACACAACTGCAGATATATACACATTAACATCACTTTTGCCTGGCAGAAGAAAAAGGCACAAAGTGGCCATGTAGATCTCATGTCCACCAACTCAAAACAAGAACCTAACCTGTTTCCTACAGCTCTGACCTTATCATTAGGCACCAAAGTTGTTCCTGAGAGCTAAACGGGCTACGAAAATTACTCCTCTGGCAATATCAAAACTACACAGCCTACTGGATTGTGCAACCTGGGTCTGCAAGCCAGTTGCAACATCTTGCTTAGTAAGTATCTCCATAAAAAAGAAAAAAGGTTACTAGTTCAATATTCATTCAATGATAACCACCTTCATGTGGTAATGTCCATCTACTTTTCCATAAAGGCCTTCTAGAGAAGGCCAAGACAACGAAGGCCACCCCTCATCTCCCTAACAAAGTACCGCCTATGTACAATTATACTGCAGCAGAAAGATGGATCCACGGCTCATACTGACACCCACATTCAAAATTCATTTGAATTGTTTTAAGAACAACTTGTACAAGGTCAAGTCTGTCATAATCCTCGGAGCACACGCTCTCTTCGCAGCCTGATGTTATGCCACTGTAAGAAGGGAACCATAGTGGATGTGTCACTCCGCAACTGTATTTCAACCACAAAAAAAGGCAATCTTCTCAAGGATGCAATTATAACACAAATATCATCCTTCAGCATTGAGCATATTGATGGTCATTTTCAGAGAGCTCTCAGCCTAAGAAAACATAACTTTACCTGGAATTAGATCTAAGAGCTTGCAATTTTAGGCAAATCTCTTATTAAACACGGCTCTTGTCTTGCAAGTACAATAACCGCACGGGACAGAATTCACAACATGTTTTGTTCCTTTAAAACACTTGATTTGCTTCCATTCTTCTTGTGTTTCTTTTTAAAAAGAACAAAAATACATAGAGACACAACATGTAATATACAAATCTAACCCAGCTATGATATGTATTCAGAATAAACTATGCAAAAATGCAGAAGTCAGTCTTCATGAGCTCAAGAGATGAGCCAATTGTCAACTCCTATGTACTGACAAGGGACCTCAGCCCATCCTCCCGGCGTTGCCAGGCAACCACTCCTGTATCCTTAGCTGTATTCATTAGCCATTAACCACTGTCAGGCTCCCTTTCTTTTCTCCCTCACACAGGCTCCCACTCTCATAGACATAGGAAGGGGAGGGGGAAGTTAAACAAGATTACTTCGTTTCCGATCAAAAGTAACATTCCGAGTTATAATAGCTAATAGATTTTAGCCACTTCTCACAATTCATATAATTGCTTTGTAGTGAAAGATACAGCATGATTATAAGGTACAGTTCTTTTAGTAAGAGGCTCTGTTAAAAGTCGACATTATTAGAAATCATCTAAAATGCCTATTATTAGACAGTGATGATCTCACGCTGGCAGTACTAAAGTGCCCTTTGAATTTGCAAAAAATAAAATACCAGATGACAGCTTTTTAACTCCAGAAGAATGGCATTCAACATTAGGAAACACTTTTCAAAACCTTGTTGAGATAAATAAATACCAATTGATCTCAGAAGTAGAAATGAGTTATCTTTAATATATTGCATGGAAACAAAGCAATACTTCAACCACTAGAGGTGCCAATCCACTGTCCTTAATATCAACATAAACGTGCAACGCCTCCAAAGCAGCAGCTTCCCTGACTGCCCATCCTCAAGCTACAGGTTAACTTCCACTTGTGAGCCCTAGCAGTTAAGTTATGCAGCCATAAACTGGGCTGAAAAATGCAATGAAATTGCTGTAAACTCTCCCTGCTCCCTAGTTCCAGGCTAGCTTCAGCCAGAGCAGCTTTCATCCGGCTCCTCCCTTCACAGCCCAAGGCATCCCTGGTGGTACAGTGGAAGTGGTAGGGCTCTGGCAGAGGACAGAGGGGAAGACACAGCTCTTTCAGCAAAAGTGCTTACTTGTACAACTTTAATACTACCACAGAATAAGCTTGCAATACATTCTTGGTATTTCAGTGTCTTGTTAACTTGCTAAGTTTCCATGAGACTGAAGTTTAATAGAACCCTTCAAGTGAAGAAAAATATTAAAATATTGAGAAACTTACTGCAAAGCACTAAAAACCATCCTACAATGCAAACCCCACAATTCTACAAGAGACAAACACGAGCTTTCCAGTGCAATGCTATGCAGAGGTCTCTCTTGAACATACAACGAAGAAGCTGCCTTAACTCTCTTTATAATTTTTGAAACCACCAAATGAACCTGTTTTCAGGTCTGTTAACCATCATTGGAGAAGAAGCTTGGTTAGAGACTATTAGGACAGGGACCATGAACAAGATCGGAAAAACAACCTTACCGAGAAAAGGCTAGAAGAGCTTATCCTGATACTTAGGTGGAGGTTTGGCTATGAGTAACAAGAAGTCTAAATAACTAAGCCAGGATCAGAAATGTGATAGCGTAAGTTTGTGCAGGTGAGCAGAAAAGCAGAGCTATTTTCAATGTTTCACGCCGAATTCGGACATATTCAAGAAATGAACAGGGCAAATGTTTTCCAATAGTGTAATCTGTTGAGCAACTTTCCAAGAACCATGAGAGCTTTTCCATCACCAGAATCTTCAGGATTGGAGGTTTTTTTGCTTTATTTTAAGTATAGTTACTGAACACACAAAAGGAATTACTGCAAGGTAGCCCTATTGCCTCAGATGACACAACCACGTTGGTTGCTCCCGCTTTAAATTATTCCATGGTCTGTACGTAGCAACTGCCAGAGGAGAAAAAACACATCACAATTCCTTTACGTTTGACATGAAGAATTGATGAGACAGTACAGCACTATCACCCAGGACTACTAGTCTCCCACAATTCCTTAATAAGGCTCCTGCATATTTTGTTATACACTTCATGAACCAAGACATCAAAATGAACGAAATTTAGAAAAGCATATGTAATGCACAGAAACAACTTTGGTGTCACAAAACTGATGATGGAGACAATTGTACAGTGTGGAAGGAAACATCCTGACTACCACTGTTTGCTCCTTAGAGCACAAAAGCATTTTTACAGACTCACGTTTTACAGAATTTTCTTCTGGTTGCGACCACACAGGTCAAAATTGAAAATTCTCTTCTCATTTCCAGGTAAAACTTCTGTAATTTGCACTCAAATTATATAGCTCAAGAAAAAGGATTTTATGTTGCCCATTTTATATTGTAATCACTTTAGTATAACAAGCACAGTCATGCCTATTTGCTAATTAGACAAACGCAATACTGATCAATCTCTACGCTGCCAGATTTCTTAAGTATTTCTCTCTGATGACAGAGTCTAATGGAGACATTAAAACTATTTAAACCATGAAACCATCATGGTACATCTGAGGGAACTGTTTGGTAGCACCAAACAGGGTGAAGAGAGAAAGTCCAAGAATCCGAAACAGTACTTGCCATGCCCATATAGCCCAGAGGCATCGGGAGAGATCCCATCTTCAGGGAGAGCAGCCTCTCCACAAGTCCAGACCTCCATCTGGTGTGCCAAGGCAACCATGTACCATGCTTACAGGAAATATCTGACGTATAGAGCGGAACTGGCTATCCCGGCCGTGCAGAGCTACCGCTCTGATCTACTGGGAAACACAATTCTGTTTTTTTGTTTATTGCGACTGACTAAATTTATGAGCATACTTTTGCAAGTACTGGAGTCACATAATTTCGTCATTGCAAGCCCTTCTGTCTTGATCCACAACTTATTAAAGCATCCATTTATTCACAGTGTATCAGCACGATGACCGTAATTTAGAGGAGTTCAGTATTTGCTCAGAATAAGACATTCTAGCCATCTGTGAGTCCTGGATTACTATGGTATTTCCCAAGTATCCCAAATATTAAGTTTTAACGCACACTTACCTGGCATCTTACTACAGGAGTATCTGCATTTAAATACTGTTCAAATCAGACAATTATTAATAGCAAATTATTTCAATAACTCCATAGCCCTTAAAGAAAACTTCCAATTCTCATTAAGTCCTTAGGGAAGGATCACCTTTCCCACCCTAAAGGAGGTACAACCAAGCCCACAATAGCGTCATTAGGTAGAACAAAATTATAAAACAAAACTAAATTCTTATATGGGTTGCTGTCCTCGCCTGTGGGAAGCTGGGCAGGCTCACTGGAGGTCCAGCACTCCTTTTGAAAGCATTGCTGACAGCTTTACTTTGATCTCCTTTCACAAGCAAAAACATTGAATCTGATCTGGTTGTACCTGACGCCTAAGGGCAAAACCTGGGATTTTAAACCAAATTCCCTGCCAAAATACATTTGGTTGTGTATTTTTCACATTTATTGTGCTGTCTGGAACTTGGTTTTATGGCACGTGCCAGTATCACAACCTCTAATACCAGGGAAATGAAGTGGCATATGGCTTCTTAAGTCTAATAGCATTGGTTACATTTGGAGAAAGCTTCACTTAAAGATAAGGCTTTTTGAGTACAGCAATCTCAACGATCCCTGCATCCACAGACATAGCAGGGCAAGTAGATGCAAAAAGTTTCAAATGCTGAAAATTACCCATTTTGAGTGATTTCCACAACTGAACAAGACACAGTAATGTCAAATTAAATATGGCCATGATAAAGGAGTATTTAGTAGAGATTAAGAATACTTAGCTATAGTCGCAAGTAATTAACTGTTCAAAAAGTTATTAAAATAATTATTTTCTTCAATGATTTCACAAACAAAACAAGCCTGCCACATCTTACCATGGAACACAGTAAGATAAACAATTCTGGAGGAAAGAGACTAAAAATATGCAGTGTTAGAGGATACATTTTCCATATACATGAGAAATCAAAGCGCATACATATATAATGAAAGCTGTAGACTGCTGAAAATTAGTCTCTGGTTTGGCTCTTAATTTCCTACAGATATTTAATTACCCCTTCCTCATTTTCACTGCTTTGCTCTCTATACCAGGAGTATGGTACCATGAAAGTAAAATTAAGAAGAACAAAAATGTGAATTCTCATTCTAGCAATTTTGTGTGCAAGTGAACTCATGAAATACAGAAGCTAGAGTTGCAACCTGATTTTCAATTATTTATACTTTGCCGCCTTTGTAATTTCACATTTTCAATTCAATTATAGTGATCTCTCCTTCATATGCATATTCAGTTTTTAGACAAAAAACACTTGCCGAGGCAAGTATGTATGACACATAAGCATTCATGCCACTGACTGTCATTTTATTTAGTTACTGAAGCCTACCCCAAATTATTTGCTCATGCTTACCCTTTGTTTTGACTAAGTATTAAATTTTGCAACTTAACTCCGTAAAATACTTACTTTCTTTCTTCTGAGTACATAGTATCCTCACATTTGTTTCAAACAGAACAATTACGATGAGAAGAAAAGTTAGAATAGGTGTTTGATACATTTTTTCATTTACCTTTAAGCCAGGACAGGATCACTTTGGTAGAGACTTTTTCATGAAGGCATATTTTCAATCTGGCCTCTACATTAATTCTCTGCAAAAGAGGAAAACATCACATTTTATAATACCATTCATAGAAACAGAAATCTAACCATTTGCAGTGATGCAACTTGTAAATATAAATAGAAGATGCGTTTTCCTGACACAGCAGCAAAGTAAAACATATTTTTAAACACGCTGGTACTTATGAAGTATTTTTCTCATTTAAAGAAACAAAGTGACTGCATAAAATATCAAAACTAATGCCCTCGCATGCAGCAAGGTCTGGTTCATGAAGTAGCAGGTTCATATGCAGGGAACCTGTGGTGGTTCTTCTACTCTACTACAAAACACTGGACAACAAACAATCACCTTGTTTATCCATCAGTAAAGTAGAAGTCTACTTATTGCAAAAAAAAAAAAAAATCCTGATATTCTGATCATTTCAAATTTTTACCAATTTCCCCCTAGCAGCCTCATTAACATCCACATAAACCTCCTTCCTTCTTTAAATGAAATGCAAAAAGTGTCAATGTGTTCCTTCCCTAAGCACAAGGTAGCTCAGTATATATTTAAACAGTCTCTGTGTATATTGCTGCAGTTCAGTACTAATCAGAGTTTATTATAAAGATTCTACAGATAACTCCACTAATAACCCTCCATTGCTGCACTTCATAAATTATAAAACAAAAGTGAAAAAAGGATCAATAGTAACCACATTGTGCCGTTGTAATTTTCTGTAAACACAATCATATCAAGGCAACAAAGAAGTAATCTTGGGGAAAAAAAAAAAGAAAAAAAGAGAAACGCACTGCAGCTGCAGTCCCATCGACATCCACAATGCAGTACCCACTGAGCTCCTCCAATACTCCACTTCATTTTGTAGGACTGCAGCCAGCACTAATCCCAATAAACAACTAATGTGCTGAACTAGCAGGAGTGCAGTTTCCATCTCCCAGACTCTACGTTTTCGTACAAATTTTACTGATCCAACATAATGGCTGTAGCAGCCATGCTGAAACACGCCTTCCCCTTGTGCAGATAGTTAAGAAGGTGGGAAGAGTGGTTGGGAGACAGACAGGCTTTGGCTGGGGGATGAACAGGCTTTTACATCTTTGCCTAGGTGTGCATTCAAAAGTCTGACTAAAGTTATCCTTTAAATAATTGGGAGAATAAAAGCTGGAAAATAAAATTTTAAGAGACATGTTTGAACATGTCACCTGGAGATAAATTATCTTTAAAAACACCCACAACTGATGCTACTATAACAGTTCATACTTCAACTGCTGTTGTAATTGCCTTCAAGGAAACCCTGCAGGGTCACAGTTCATAAAAATGGAAGAACAACAGGAAGACGGTCTCTTTATCATTGCAGATTTGAACCCCGTCAGAGACACAAAGTAATTTGGGTTGGGAGAAGCCTAAAATGTCAACTGGTTCAACAGCCCCATTTAAAGGGTGAATAACATCAATATTAGATGAGAATGCTCAGAGCCTTGTACAGTGAAGTAAAACTAAGGAGAAAATATCAGTCAATTCATGTTTTGCCTTTCATAGACCTGGTCCCCTTTTCATAAAGACAGTTGACAACGAATTGCAGCAAAGCTGCAAAAATTTAAAATGAAGTAAGGATGGATTTAGTGAGTTCCAAAAAGCACATTTCCTTGACAGTCATAAATACAACATTGTACTACTTTTCTGCAAAACACCACCTTTAAACTGTATAAGCCCATGCAAGCACACATTACACTTATGGTCTTACTGGGCAAGATAAAAGGGGAGGGTGGGTNAGTCCTTTCCCTGCACCGTTGAAACATTTTATCTCTCTTACAGTTTTACTGCTCAAAAGATGAACTATGAGATTAAATCCAACTTTCTATTAAGCTCTAGAGATAGCCACACGCTATGCAACTCATAAGGCTTTAGGCTTTGGACATCAGTAGTAGATATTGAATATATGAGGAACGCATTTCAAAAAGGCATTAACACTAATAGGGCTTACATATGTGTATCAAGGGAAAAATAGCTGCTAAGTTATGGTACTACTCAGTCATGATCCAGAGGTACAGAGAGAAGCCAACTACACAATTCTAGAGAATTCTGAGAGATTCTCCTTAGTTCGCCCACTTAGAAGAATCTTTGATTTCTTCTTCTTTGATTTATTCTAAAAAAAAAAAAAAAAAAAGGANTTTTTTTTTTTAAGTGAAAACCAGGGGAAAAAAGAACACGGTGAACTCTTTCCACAAAAAGTCAACAGGTTATAGTTTTGTCGGGTCTTCTGCATTTAGACAGTCACAGCATTATTTAAGACATGCAGAGTATTTTAAGGTTTTTCCGTCACTATGACTAATAACTGCAGGATCTGCCACTGCATCTTCTAGATGTTCAGTTTAAAAGAGGGCGATATGATTTGTCCATTTACAGAGTAACAATGAGATTCAGGATTAGGAAACTGAAAAAAAAAAAAACCCTCATGTTCTGGTTTTCCCCTTTACCATGTAGAGACACTTATTTCATTACTGACCACCTTCCTGTGCAGGAATGGCTATGTTCATAATATACTTCAGTATATTTTTGTCCATGCCACCTGTGTCTTTAGCTTTTAAGCAGCTAGCAAAAGTACAGATGATGACTGAAGTAATTTAAGTAGGCAAGCATTAGCCCAAGGAAACAAATCATGTTCACAAATCCTGAAGAAATTCTTCTCTCCTCAGCAAAGTTTATATTCAAGAAGATAAGTATTTTTGCTGGGAGAAAATGCTGCAAATTAGAACAGAAATCCCATTTGACTTAAAATCATAATTCCTGTGTTTCACATGAGGCTCAGAAATCAGTGGGTACAGCGGGAGGAACACAACAGCCAACGGATTAGATGTTGTCACTTATGATCCATCATCACGCTTTCTCAGATTATGAAAATGAAATTTTCCCAGTAGTACATTTTATGCTTGACAGATTACAGATTGGTTTACACATTCAAAATTGAAGCACTTTGATTTTACAAAAGTTCAGATCTTCCGAGACCAGCATTTATTATATGGTTTGACACGAGTCAAGAGAAACATTCGACAAGACAATGCCAGAAACACTTTCAGGCAATGAAACGGGTGAAGTCACAAACTCCTAACGATCACTTCAGCAAGCCTGAATTTAACACTTTTTTCTTGACTATACAGCTGGCTCAGAAAGGTCATTAGACTATTATATTCACTGTTATGTAGAGCAGCACCATACACATGCAAAGTTTCTATAGCAACACTTTCTTAATTCACTCTTTAAGCAAAACACCAATTAGCTTTTTATTATAGCCAATTAAAAAAATCTGCACACTAATTGACAACCTCTCTACTCAGAATTTAAGCTTATGCAAAAGAAAATTGCAGTGAAATTTTCTGTGGTAATAGCTTACTTCCTATTCTTCCTTCTTAACGGAACAGTAAATTATTCTTGATAGGGGCTGAACACTTATTTTCAATTTAAAACATTTAGACACACAGAAGTAACCTATCCTGGTATGCCTTAAATCTTAGTAGAGCCTGAAGATTACAGGTTTCAGAAGGGCAACAGAAATGTAATCAACTGACTTATTTCTGCATTGCAGGAAACTGGGCATAGGCCTATGCACCTGGAGATCCTGCACGAGGCAGCCAGCAGAATGTTTCTCTCACAGAGTATTTAAGCACATTGAGCCAAGGGAGAAAGATGGCAGAAAAACAGTACCAAATGTCAGATTCAGTAGGGCAGCTGAGACATTTTCATTTGCTTCTTAATACTTGTCGATGGTTTTCTGAGATGTCTTCTACACAGCTGGTGGTGACAGCTTCTTTGTATGCCACTTCAAGTAGCAAATATCAAGATATATTAGTCAGAAAACAGTCAGCAAGTACAATACAAGAAGAAACACATCATGATGCAGAGTATCAGGAGAAGTAATCAACAACAAAAGCTAAACCATCTTTCTCAGTAAGATGTTCTGCAGGAAGCTGAAAAAAAAAAACCATCATTCCCCTTACAGTCCTTCCATGTGAGACGTCAGGATTCACCTTGCTAATAAATAAATACACACAGAACAAAGTAGCAGATGGTTCTTCTGATAAGCTTGGCACGCCCCAATCAAGAACTAATGGTACCTGAGGTATCAGTAGGGCTGCTGGTTTTTAATGACACTCTACAGAAACGACTTCTATTCTCATCATCTCACACTTATTTACTCGCACTGTCTTATACCAAAGTATTAGTAGAGAAACTTAAGGCATCTGACAAGTCGTGTGGGGACACGACAGTAACCAAAAGAGTTTCCCTTGAAAGGCTTACGAAAAGAAAGAGAGGTTAGAGTGGTCTTTCAATCCTACCCCTGTAGAGGACAGAGCAATGTATTCCCACATGTGGAAGAGACCAGTGTGTGTAACGTCAGAGACAGAACAGTTGCTGCAGCATGAGAAGACCATCTGCTGCAAAGTCAATAGTGGCTGGAGTACATCAGTGGGCTACGCAGTAAGTGAGGCCACCAGAGGTAAGGGACTAGGGTCAAGCAACACTGCTACAGGCTTTTATTCTTGCTTCATTAGAGAGGTAAACTCCCAAACACAGCTGCCTGTATCACCAGAAAACAGTAACACATTCAAACTCAGAGCCTTCCAAGTGCAAAGTCCCACTACCAGATGCACAGCTCTGCCTCCTGCAGAGAGACTGTATTAGTCCAAGACCTGGTACACAGTGTCACATGCAGAATAAGTACTCATGGAACCAATGCCATCACTTGTAGTCCCAAGACTTTGAAGATTTCTCCTCTAGTAAACCCCTGCTACCAGCACCTCCCCAAAATATGTGACAGTTCACACATCTCTTAAGTGTACGAGTCTCCCTTCTCTGCCCTCGAAGGGAGGAGAGCAACCCATGTCCCAGCACAACATCTGTCGGTCACAGTAATGCAGTAGTGAATACTTGAGAGTACCAGAGCAAACATGTTGGCTTTTTTTCTCCTTTTTCATTTTTTAACCTTTCTGCGTTGGCATTTCAAGCCTTTTAATAGTCCAGCAAGCGTGCCTACCCTGCTAGTTGAGAGTTACACACACACAGGGTATTTGAGGGGAAGGTTTAGGGCAAAGTTTAAAGGCAGCTGGTAATGGCAGAGCTACTTAGCAGCAGCAGACGGGATCACCTTGAGCTGCTCTCCGGGAACCTGCATTCCCAGTATCAGAAAGGTACCAATGGGTAACGGCCGTTTTTCAAATACATCATCACTACGTATCTCTTCCTTACTTTCTTCTGCAATTTGCTCTTTGCCCGGTCATACTGCCCTGAACAGCCCCGTCCATGTGGTTAGGCAGGTGGCATGTGATATGCAAACCTTCTTGGGAGTAAAACAACAGATACGATTTCTGCCAGTCTCATCCCTGCCAAGAAAACACCTTCAGTGGCCTAAAATATGAACCCAAGCCAGCTGTGCAGCCATCCCAGCCTTTGTAAAAGCAGTCAGTTCACAAATCAACATGATCAGGTAAGTATAACACTTCTGCTCGATATTTTGTGTTATTATGATTCGCATTCAAAGAGTTTTCATTAAAAAAACAATTTGCACATTCGGTTGCAGGTAAGAAACAGAGCTGCATTCCACTTTAAGACTCCAGAAGCAACATTTTCTTTGTTGATTGACTTTTTTTTACTGTTTCACAGGAGGGCTTACTGCAATTAAATTGTCTTTGTCTAAGTATAAAAGCTCAAAATATTCTGTTATTTCCAAGAAGTAATGGGATGGCTTTGTTGCGTATCTAAATTACTCACCCACTGTTATGACCTACCATAGAACTACAGCAAATTAGAATAATAGTCTAGGCATCATTGTGCGCATGGATTTTCAACAGTTTTGAAACATCCTTTTTGACTCCTTTCATTTACTTTTCTGATTTTGAAACACTTAAAACACAGAAGTGTGATTGCAGTGAATTTTGATAACTACCATGGATTTCTCCTACTCTCTCAATGAAAAGGATTTCAGAAAAACCTTCCATCCAAATATATCTTTCCAATTTCTACACCATCCTGTGTAGGCAATAATATGCACTCGTACCACTGGATGATGAAAAGAAGAATTTAAAGAAAACCATAATTTTCCCACAAAATCGTTCAACCTCTGAAAAGACTTGGTGTTCTCAATCCAAAGTTTGAACAGAGAACCTGAAAGCAAAATGACTGTACAAAAGATACTTTTCTTTCTTCACGTCTTGGTGAAGAAAAGTATCAAGTATATGAACTAAGCCAATAATCTGAAGTTACTATCCCCAAACAAACCTAAGAGATCTCAGTTTCTATTACAATGTTTAAAGTCATTAAAATGTTATTCAAATAATGCTATTTCAACACTTTTAATTCTTGGTACTCTATTAAAGATGTATGGCAAGATCTCTGACTTGCAATCAGATCAAACAGTAAATACTGAAAGGTTCTCCTTCCTTTGGGCTGTCATTACTTTATTTACTAGAAGACTGAAAGTTAGGGGTAGATTGAATATTTCTTATGAAACGTCAACCTTGGATTCACAATTGCCTCATCTGTAAGGCTCTCAAATCAGAAACCCTGAGCAAACACAAGAGAATGTTATGATCAATACCAAGTTCTCAGATCATAGCATGACAGAGAAATTATTGCATCTTCGTAATTTTCAATAGTTCATGCTTTTTTATCAGGCAAAATAAATACAACAAATCTCCAGTCTTGCTACTGAAAATGACCAGCTCATACCTACAGGTGATGATATAAATTTTCCTATTTTAGCATTTCAAAGTTAAGTTCAAAGACCAAAGGATACGCTAGATTAAACCTGGAAAAGAAGCAAGCATCTCCAAGGATCCCTCCATCTCACCATCAGGAAAAATTGGCCAATTAAGAAATGATCAAACATTGAGGCAAATACCATTAGAAGTTTCTATGGAGGAATAACACTATTAAAACAAGCCAACCTATCTCCTCCTTCCAATTTCTTCCATCTAAAACTTCCAGAAAGCGTCTAGTAGTAATACAACTTCTTATATTATGGTAGAGCAGTACATATTTATATTATACATATGAGAAAAATCAATACATGCAATTCAAATCTCAACAGCACGTGCAGTTTGATGCATACACTGCTCTAGCTAGTGCCAGGTTGCAGCTGGGAATCAACAAGCAATTTCAGTGATGCCAACAAGCCTCAGAGCACTTGATGGATCCACTCTGCATCTTTGGTCCTCAACAAAGGACTGGGAGAAGGATGAGTCAGTACAATTCACTACCATGGAGAGAAATTGGGATCCTATGACGGAATTATGCTTTGTCTTTGCAATAAGAATTCCAACAGTTTGCCTTTAAATATTTGGAGAAAAATAACTAAGTATCTACTACTTAAATTGAAGGACAAAGATGGCTGCTTTGAATTGAAAGAGAAGGCCAAAGAAACTGGGGTTAGTTACAAAGTCCCCTAATAACAAGCAGCAGAATGCTCTATCTTTTTTTGGGTGGACAAAGCTGTTACCTACCTTCCCTGCTCCTAATGGGATTCCCTGGGGGCTCTTTTTCACCAATTTCAAAAGGTCAGTTGCTGTCTCCAAGTGCTTCTTTACAATGTTAAAGCCACAGTCTAGTCTTTGATACTGAGATGAAAGAACTATTTGTTGGTTTAGTCCACCACAAAATGAGAATAAGGCCCATTGCAGTCTTTCAAAGTAGTAAGTGCGGCAGCAAGATGGGAGTGTGTAACACAAGACGACCAAGATGGGGTAATATTCTGAAGGACAACAAAGTAACTTATAATGCTATACTCAGTGACACATTTCACTTCCGGCCTGGTCCAAAATGCAGTGAAGTTTGCAGAATTTCTGCCAATTTTAAGTTTTGGAATATGTCCTTTACGGCCTCTGAAATTATAACAAGAAAGTTGTATCAGTTTATCAGGTTTAGTGGGCACACACACCATATTTTATCTTCAAGGTTATCTCCTTTAAGGAGAAGGAAGGTTCATACACTCACTATATTCGGACACAAGAAATAAAGCAAATGAGGAGAAAGGCAGATTTCTCAGCGATAGAACAAAGACAACAAGTTCATCTTCAAAATGGATTATATTTTCTCCCTTGGCAAAAAAAAAAAAGTCAGATAATATATATTACATTTTTACTTGTATTCTCATCAAGATTCCTTCCAGTTGTGAAAAGAAGGTATGTCTCTCTATATATAAATAGATTAAATAATAAAAACCAGCAAAAAGTCAATTTCCAGACTTTACAACTATTTTCATCTAATAATTTGTTGTAAGTTGCAACTGCCAAGTTATAAACCCCACCAAAACAGGGCTTATTATAGCATGACTATAGATAATTGTCTGTCAGAATTTTTATTGAATTCCTTATATCAGCAGAGTTCATAAATTGGCAATAAAAAAAAAATATAATTCCAACAGAAACATACCACACTGGGGGCCCAGATTGTCTTTAAGTGAGGATTAAAAAGTAGACCATACCTCTCCGCCTTGCCCCAGCATGCAGCCAGCCAAATTCTGAAAATGAAAACAATTCTTGGCTCATTGGCAGAAGTTGAGCTACCATTTTACACGTGCTCATCACTACAAAACCTTCAGTCTTGATCCTCCAGTTTCCCCCCCCGCCGGGACACACAGGGCACAGGGGCTTCAGCAGCAGCTGCAGGGGCTCTATAAGCAAAGATGACTTTGGGCAATCGGCACGTTTAGAACCTCCTCCTTTGTCCAGGGAACCACAGAGGACTTGTGAGCCCATGAAAAAGTGATTCAGCCTCAGAGCTGCCAAAGAGCGTGGAGACAGTTTCCGATAAATTTTTATATAGCAAAATATTTTGTGGTGTAGAGACGCACAAAGTAGTAATCGATGAGCTCGTTCAGGCATGTTATGTATACTGCAGTAACTCAGAGCTGTGCACTAATGAAAGCAGAGTGCGCTCAAGCTGGCTTATCCTGAATTATGTCAGGTATTTCAGCCCAGCCCTAAACTGTGCTACCTCATTTAATCCTTCGGCAGACACCGCATTCAAGTCATCCCATGTTTTCGCAAAGGGGATGGGCAGGAAGAAGAGCTGCTGCTTCTTCCTTACTTTCATCACAACCAGTGAAGCACCCTTCCAGAGAGGCAGCCCCAGTATGGGGGGATCACCCTCCTGTTCCTCACTAATGAGGATCAGGAGCACTCAATGCCCCAGATTCAAGAGAAGAGATTTGTGATTCCCACCTGATTCTGTGTGCAGTTTCATGGTTAGGACATGCCACGGGTGCAAGACCTACAGCTCAGACCTACCCTACCCCCTGCCCAGAGAGGCACTCTGGACTGCTCAGCTTCAGTCCATTGTCACCTTCTGGTTTTCACCTTCCTTGGACAACCCCGGCACAGGGATACCCACCCAGTGAACTGCAGCACTAGCAGCCTACCATCTGTCCAAGATTAGAAGCAAAATAGGAGCTGATACATTTTGAACAGTTCAGCCAGACTGAGTTTTGCTGACTTATTATTGGTCAGCATATTTATTATGCTAGATATAAATAAAACATTAAACATTTTACTCAAAATATCCAAACCAGCCTGCAATTCTCTTACTTCCTGAGCAAATTTAAATGAGTTTTCTCCCCGATGGCATTTCTTTTTTTTATTATTAAAGAACCAACACAAGAAAAAGCCATGACTAACCAGGCCTTTACGAGAAAAAAAAAAGAAAAAAAAGAAGAAAAGAAATAGCCAGGAGATGATACAGACAGCTAAACTTAGATTAGTGTTATAAGCCAAATTTCGTGCTATCATTGTTGTTGCACTACTTTGGTATTGAAACTTGCGATGTTGTTAAATGCAAAATCAGATAAGTAATAACCAGTTTGCACAATGAGTACTTACATACAACAACGACAGTAACACAATTACACAAATTTCCATTAGCCTACACTATCAGTTAAATACTCTCAAAGGCAGAGGATAAAATACCTATTTTACAGCAGCGATTACGAATTCTCGTAGGCCAGGAGACAAGTATTGCACATGGTGTCAAAGAGCAATAACTAATTCTGAAATCTCGTTCATGTGGTTTCTAATTAAACCCATTGCACCACTGCAATGTATGTTTGCAGTTAGCTGCTGCCAGACTTAACTATGTCACCAACAAGTACCAATAAAGATCATATTGATTTAAGAGCATACATTGCTAAAAATCAATGTTCCAATAGGTGGAACAGGGGTGACATCAGAATTGCAAAGTCCTGCTTAGTTCAGCATCCAAAACAAAAATCCCATCCCAAACCATTCCACAAAAGAGACTTATAAATGAGGGCAAAAACCCAACAGGACAGAACACGCAACTTGGCTAATAACGCAAACCCAACATTCTTGTTCATGCTGGAAGAAAAAAAAAAATACACCAAAAAAAAAAAATCTAAGATGTGTACCAATTTCATTTTGAAATAAATTTTTTAACAAAATATAGATGTATAATCTTGCCTGACTAAAAGGCCATGGAAAGGTGACTCATTGTTCCAAACACAGAGTTTGATTCTCCACTAGGTAAGTCAGGAGCAGTCCCAGTGGAAGTAAAAGCTACTGTAGTGTTGGTGGAGGACAGGTCAAACACAACTACTGGCAGCACTGTGACTTAAGACTCTCACTGATAATATGTCTGTGAAAAGATCAGGAAAGCTCTGATTGCCTATTATGCGCTATTAAGAAACAGATCAATACAGAAATCTCCAGGGGCCACTAACATGCACCGCACGTGTGACTTAACCTTCTGCAGAGCCATCGAGCGAGCAATGAAAGCTGGTCTCCTGCAGCCCCGTGGTCTGGGTCTGCTGCACAGCACAGCTGGAGCCTGACTGAAGATCTTCCCTCGGGTAGGACACCCATGGCACCTCTCCTCCTCTGCCTCACCTTCTTCCTCCCTCCCTGCTGCATTTTTTTTCATTTCTACTAAAGTTCAAGTCTTCGCTTTTTCTAATGGGAACACAAACGATCTCGTGTTTTTACCCAGCTCCCCGTTTTCAGGAGATTTCTAGGACTGTACTCACATTCACAACTCCATCCAGGAGGAATGGCTCTGGTGCTGACACATCTGCACACAGCCTTCCCACCTGGGGGGAGACACTGTAAATGCATTGATTTTAATGCACCACCTTTCAGCCAGTGCGTGCCTCTGCCTCGCCCCATCACTTCTCACAAGCTAGCTAATGTATGGGAACGGAGCTGCACACAACTGCATGAAGTTTGCCCCAAAAAGACTCTGTGCCAGCTATAGTGCCCAATAAACCCTTGACAACAGATAAGCAGCAGTGACTCCTGCTCGCTGTGCCAGGCACAGCTATCTCGCCGTTAACTTGTGCTCCTCCAGCTATACTCACTGCCACTAAATTTCATTTTAAGGTCTTTGGGGCAGAGGTTGGGTTGGGAGATGGAGTTGTTAGCATGCAGCAACCAAAGGCAAGAGGTGCCAGACCACAGCTAGAGCCTCTAATCGGTACTTTAAATACCAAGAATAACCAGTTATTTCTATATGTGTTTCAGCTGAGAGCTTGATTTTAATGATCAGAGAACAGAAATGGTTCCTTTATGAAAGATAGGAAGTAAATATTAGGCACTCCAGATGCTGAATAATTTTCTTCATGAGATAGGAATACTGCTTAAAATTCCCCTCTCCACCAAATAGTACTCCTTTTCTTGAAAATATAAAAATAAAGTTAATTCCTGAACAGTAGCATATGTCACATAAATATATGTACCAGTACCACCCTGTGAGCCTCACACCACTTTGCTAGCAGAGCTGGGCAGTTCTGTGTTATTTACAGTAAGCATAGTTAATAGCTTACAATAATCATGTTTAGCATCAGGCTCAGAATGAACTGCGGCCAAACCGATAAATATGGCTGTGAAAATTGATACCTTTGAAATTTGTTTCAAGGTTCAGATACAGAAAACCTCACCAGCAGACATACAAAAATTACAACAGTTTTAGGTACAAGGGTATTCTGCCTATGACTGAATTAATTAATTATTTGAAAATCCCTCAGAAGAAAAACTGCCTCCAGCTTTGGTGACTGGCTGTTTATTTCCAACACAGAAATAACTTTATTCATTGTGGAAAAGGAGGATACTTGATTCTTTCCATCTTTGGAAGAATAAAAATAAGTATGTAGAGAAAAGATAAAACATCAGTCATTTAAACTAGGTTTTCAGGCCTTAAAACATTTTCAATGGCAACACCAATACAACTCCCATATGATTCTCCTTCTGTCAAAAGTTAAATGATTCTTACTATTAATTCGTACATTAACCTACTATAGGAAGGAGTTTCTGTTAGGAGTTCTTCCTCCGTCCTCTTAGAGCTACTTTTCTAGACGTAGAAGACAGGGCATTGTAAACAGTTACATTTTCATAATCATACCAGAAGAAGAATAAAAATGACAAAGCAATCCAAGGTCTGAGCATTGGGCACTAGAACTGGCAACAAGACAGAATGGAAGAGAGTAGAAAAAAGTATCAGTTGTTTTCACATAGCTTACGTGGCTAGCAGTCATACCAGGCACTACTGTCCATACGTTGGATTGCCGAACTCACCACTGCATGGCATCTGGTTCCACACACCTATAACTGACAGATTTTTATTCTCTGGGTTAAAATTCTGAATTTCCCAATCCAAGAGCAGGTGGTTCTACAGGTTTCTGAAAGGTGACTTCATTAATTAACAAACATGAAATCTTACCACAGTATGCCCATTTTAGCAAAATGGAGTTCATAGCACAACAAAAGCAGACTGGGACCAGAAAGGTTGGGGAGAAGAGGCAAAGAAAACATGGAGAAGCCAAAGAGAACAGAAACAGACACAGAGAGCAGTGAGACTCACGGTCACCAACGTTCTCCAAAAACCTTACTACAGAGCCTAAAATACTCCAAACCATAAACTTCTTTTGCTCATCTAGAAGCATACGTGAACCACACCAAAAAGCTGTGCATCCATCATCCTTATCTAATAATGACACGACAAACTACTTGCTCTTCCAAAGATAAGCAGACCCTTCTTGTTACAGACCTGTAGCTTCCAGGCACACTGCTAGACACTGGTCAACTCTGTGGGCACTACTATGATTCTGCATTGCATGATTGATTAGAATTATTCAGCCTGCCGAGGAAATTGAGCAATAACAAAAATGCATTAATATTGCAAAGTCAAGCACTGAACAGCTACGAATTTCAAACACAGATCTATTTATTATTATTTAATCCATGCAGCATTCTGCGTCCTAAATTGACGTCACTGGGGAGAAAATGGAAGCTGCTGTTGCCTTCTTGCCTGTAATCTCTGGTGAGAAAGAAGAGACAGAAAATCTGATTCAAGCAGCAGAATGAAAGCTTGAAGAGAGAATATGGAACCTAAAGAAAAAAGTATACCATCTTATATTTAATACACACATATACTACAGAAAGCTGAATCAATATCAAAGACGTATGGAGTGTTTCTGACTTCAGTAGCTGATATTTGAAGCTTCAAATGAAAACATTTCTCTGTTTTGAAACTTGGGATTTTTAAGTATTGAAGGAGGAAGGGTAGTGTGGGTGAGGACACGGAGGAGGATAGACAAGTATGAAGGACAATAGGAAACAAAACCAACTTGAAAGTTGAAATCCACTACACAAGAGAAGGTGACTGCCAAGTACAGCAACCAGTCCCATGGAAAAAGTCTTCAAGTGAAAACACCCATGTGCTACAGGTAAAACAGACTCTGCACAGGAACGTTATGGGTAAATGTTACACAGTAAAAGAGGATCACTAGTGTATGCTTGTGTATGAACGTACAGTAATACAGCATCATCTTAAAACTCCAGATTCACACGTGACACTTTCATACAAAGTTACCACTGTAAACAGTGCAATTTATCGTCTGCCTTCTACAGTTTGAAACTGCTGATGCTGTTTAACCAACTTCTGTCCCTTAAATATTACTCAATTTCTCTATAAAATATTTATATTAAGCTTCTAGCACAGATTTTTGCTCAGGGTCCTGTTAAGCTCTCATGAGGAGCTGAGTCAATGCGTCTCATGCTCAACCTTTTAAACTCCCTGTTTCTTTCAGGTAACGTAAAAGTGGAAGAAAACTGGAAGACACGGTTGCACTTTTCTCATTAATGAAAACGTAACTACAGTTAAAGAATAACAAAAGAATTAGCGTGTATGCATCAAAAAGTTCTTTTAAAAATGCTGTTTATCTCCTCGGCTAAATTAAGCTCCAGCAAAAGGAAGGTATTACTTCAGCATGCTCCTTTGCCATCCATCTCCTACTCTTCTACGCATTATCCAACTTCTGCGCCAAATGAGATCATTCTACTATAGCCCACACCTGCTGAATAATTGATTGTTTTGACATTAAATGTTCATGCACAGCAGCACACATCAAATCATCTCTGTGACCACGGGAATGTGATCTTTGAGTCACTAGGCTGCCAAAACTTCCACAAAAGTCAACGACAGCAGTGCTTACATGAAATGTGCTGAGTGGTGGTGGTTTTAAGTTCACTCCAGAACTTCACAGTCTTCAGGAAACACTCTCTGAAATTCTTCTTTAGGACCTTATTTCCCCTGAAGGGAAGTATATACAAGGACTTGCATGACTGAGATCGTTGAACATAACCTCATGTTTTTACTGACATTTGGCTATCCTCACCTACAGGCGAAACAGTAAGGAAATTTATATGTAAAATATTCAGTAGGGGAACAATCTGGGTAGAAACCTCAGCTGCAATAAGAGAAATATTTAGAGGATTACAGGTATCTTAGCTATTTATTAAATTATACTTCCTGGATGGTTGGCTAATCATGAAGATTAAAACAGTCTAGCTCATTTTTTCAAGAGGAGGCAACTGAGATGTATTTGGTTTTACGCTTCTCGAATTTCTACGCATACTTGTGACAGTACTGTTGCAATGTTGAGCAAAGGAATACACCTTTGCAGCTCAGGCCACTCAGGAGTACTCACACATCAGTGCAAAATCAGTCTGAATCAGCATCTTAGCTGTTGTAAGAAGAACAAATCATGCGGTTACTAAAATCTGTTAAAGATGCTTCAGAATGAGAACTGCTCTTCCGTTACTACCTGATACTCAGAAGCTATACAAGTACCTCAGCCTAAATCACATAACCATCGTTAGTCAAATAGCATCTTATTCCACAGCAAGCTGGATGCTACCAGGACAGTCAAGTGCTGCTCAAGCACTGAATATCACTCACTGTACCAGACACAACTTCAAAATATATACAACCACACATACCACATCCAGAGCTCTGCCACTGTATCACACTGTAAACCCTGCCAAAATACATGACGTGATGTAAGAAAAGTGTATTAGAAAAAACAATAGTCTTAAATGAAATTTGTCACAATTTAGAATTGGTGGAGCATTCAATAAAATGGCTTACCACAAGAGAGCATACTTGCATACATAAACCGCTCAACAGTTAAGTTAATCCCAGCATAGGATTTTAATTTTATTTTTTTTTAATTAAAAGATGCGGCTGACCTGCGTATCATCATTGAAACCAAGGACTTTATCAAAGTGAAAAGCCCAATTAGCATCAGTCCTCTCTGGATGTATAGGCTAACATATCCCTCATCAGCTCAGTAAAAACCCAAGGGTGCCTCTGCTCTCCACAACTGCAAAACTAATAAACAATTTCATTTAATTTAAAACAGACTACACTGAAATCCAGTTTACCTCAGAGTAACAGTGGATTGCATGCTTTTCTCCAGGGCACGTGTGGAAAAGTAAGTATAAAAAAGCAAATGCATGGAAAAGTACACTGAATAGACTTGCATTTACAGAGGGACAATGCTGTATTTATCAAATTTGAAAATCATATGCCACAAAATCTCTTATGAAACACACTGAAAACATGTTTCCATAATATCCTTTGAAGTAAATTTCTAAGCCGAATTAAAATGGTACCCAAGGTGGCTTTGTTTTGTTTGTTTGGGGTTTGGAGGTTTTGTTTGTTGGTTGGTTGTTTTTTTTTTAAATAAGTTATGATAAAATAAAGTGCCATAGCTTCCTCTGGCAACCAGTATTTTCTTCCAGTTGTTTCCATCACCACCAAATAGACTGTCCAATGGGAAAAAACCTACAAAGTGCAAGAAACTTCAGCATTTTGTAGGGGAGGCTTTCATCACTGGAAATAAAATGCCTTTCCAATTATAATGCTATTTCTATTGCTGTGCTTCAATTACAGTGCTGTTACTATAGAACACAACAGGTAAAGCATCTGCTCCATGTTAGTTCAACCGGATATATTTTTGATGCATCCTTTATTGTAACATAAATCAAAATCTGCACATTATTTTTTCCTTCGAGAGTAGAAAAAAGAAAGCAAAAAAGCCCATAAAAAAAACCCCAAACCCTACAGACTATCTCACTGTATGGCAGAAAAGCACCCAAATGTTATATTATCAGGTAAACACAAACAGAATAGGAAACATGTTTTGGTTGTACTCTGCAACTTTTAGTCAAATAGACCCACAGTCAAATAAGTGGTAACAATAATGTTTTTCTCTGCAGGTTCTACAGGTTAGACCCAATTGCTGCAGCCCTTAAAATTGTACTAAGAACTAACAACATTTTGCTAATAGTGCCCGATAGGAAAGCAACATTTCAAAATTTGTCCCTAAATACAATTCTCTTTAGATGCTCTTAAATGTCAATGCTTGAGTTAATGCTGGTAAGTCAGGATCAGGACAAGCAGCCGGGATACCGGAGCCAGGATCAGCTGGAGAAACGAGGCTCTACTCCACAAAGAAACATAGGATTTGGAGAAGTGAATGAAAATGAGGTCTCTCTTCCCGTTCTTCGTTAAAAAACAGAAAAAACACAGGGCATACAGTCTGTTTTGGGATAGGTGCTCTAAGTCACATAAATGAGAGTAAGGGAGGAAGAAGGAATGGCAAACAGGATGAGGTGGAATGGCTTCAAACTGAAAGAGGGGAGAATTAGATTAGATACTGGGAAGAAATTTTTCACTTTGAGGGTGGTAAGGCACTGGAACAGGTTGCCCAGAGAAGTTGTGGAAGCTCCATCCCTGGAGGTGTCCAAGGCCAGGCTGGATGGGGCTTTGAGCAACCTGGTCTAGCGGGAGGTGTCCCTGCCCAGGGCAGGGCGGGTGGAACTAGATGATCATCACAGTCCCTTCCAACCTAAACCATTCTATGATTCTACGATAAATCCTTGTTCTGCAACAACCAAGCTGGATCTGCCAATCCCAAGAATATTTTTGAAGAGTAAGCCTCATTCCAGGTCGCTCCCATAGCATTTATGTTGAAGTTTCCCCGAAGGTTTTGGGTCTTATTAAAACATAAAAACCCAACCATCACCAAACACAGAAAACAGTTTCAGTGAACAGTTTAGACCACCTCTAATTAAGATATATACAACTCTTAGTTGCACGCCAATTTGGTGTTTATTTGAACAACTTAAGTATTTAATAGATACCTTCCCTTTTAATTACCATAAATGTCAAGAGCTTCCTGTAGGGTAAGAAGAGCTCCCCAAATGTTTCAATGATTTTTGAGCTTTATCTGAAGTGGTTAACTTTAGGAGTTTGTAATGAAAGCAACCCTACAACATTTCAAAAACTTGAAACCTTCATGCCTACACGTTTTCACCCTAAAACATATCCAAGGACTTTCACTGAATAATAGCGCCTCTTCTTGCACTTGACATTTATTAGTCATGATTTTAAAGTGAGGAGGATTTAATTACAAATAAAGGATCCCTGCCTTTGAAAACTCTCAAGGAACTGCTAAGCATGAAATAAAATATGATGCTGGAGCCTCCTCTTTGACTTTGCTGTGTATATTTCTTTCTTTTGATAATTCTTATAAAATAGGTTGATTGTCAAAGTCTAATTTAAGACTTAATGAAGCAGTAAAGGTTGGGGTGATGAAAAAGAAGCTGGAACAATAACAGTAAAAACATAGTCATAGACTATGACGATCCAAGAAAAATTTTCAGGCCAATTAGACTTGATTGTGTTAAACAATGACAAACTACAGAAGTAATTAGAAATCACATACAGTATTAGCAAGTGACAAAATGCTGGTGTTGGTTAACTGCATTTTATGCTTCCTGAAGACTGCCATATCCTTCTACCACATGTGTTTTAAACAAGAATCCAATTTAATAGTCAGAATTGTACTTTTGCCTCCCATTTAATTGTGGCCAAATTGTTTCCTGAGTTTTATCTTCCTGCTGGGTTTACTATTACAAAACACTATTAATATTAAAAGTATATTACGGAAATCTCGCTCATATATAGTCCAACATTGATAGTGACACAAGAAATTAATAAGAAAGCTCAATGACTGAAGTTAGACACATGCTCTTGTAATAAACATACAAGCTTATTTTGTATTTATATAAAAAAAAAAAACAAACCACACACATTCATGGAACCATTAAGGTCCATAGATATGCACCCCCCCAAACTGCATCACACAACCAAGATTTTCACATGCCCCTTTAGCAGACGCAAGCAGCAGCAAAGCAAAACTGCTCTGCCAGTTCTCAACAGCTGAAAGCCCAGTTGTTTTCTCATTTTACAATAAATGAATAAAAGGTTTCGAATTCACAAAAACACTCACATCGTACACCAAAAAAAAAAAGGCACTTTATGCCAGTGTGCAAGACGAAGGGTTATTCACAATGGCTCAGCTGAACACTATGGTAGGGAGTCTTTCTTGATGTGAAATTAAATACAGTCAGCCTTAACATTTCATAAGCATCTTTGTATTCACAAAGGGTGTATAATGCCATAGCAGTGAACACACAGAAAAACGTGAAGACAGAACAATACTTAATATAAATACTCACAGCCCATTTCCTTAGTGTCTCAAAATAATAAATAAATACAAATCTGCCTGCTACCACCACAAGCAAATCCAAATTACTATTGTGCTTTGAATCAGTACCCCAATCTTCATGCGTCTGTGAAAATCAAGAGACGGGAGAAGGGAGAATTTTCAGAAGGCACAAACATGAGTTAGCAGCTTAATGGACTTACTACATTTTAACCTTCTCCTCCAGGTCATGCAATACTCATGAAGAATTTCTCCTACCTCACCCACTCAAGTTTTCAGACAATTAATTACCAGGAAAAATTAATTCACAGGAGATCCTTCAGCAACATTTCCAGTGGCATATTACTGAATACAAATAGCGTGCATCTGTCTGTACTGCTGCATCTGATTAAAAATCAAACTTTATAGATTTTTTTTGTTGAGTACCTAGCAAGTCATGTGTCAAGCTGTCTATCAGAAAGCCTGGTTCCAGCCATGATTCCCATGGTCAAGGTGTAATAAGGAGTGCCTATACAAGACAGATCTTGTTTTACTGACAGCCGAATGGCATGTGGTAATGTCCCAAGGTTAGATCACTCTTTGCTTCACTCTGACTGTTTCAACTTTAAATTCAGATAAATTCTTTATGTGGCAAGAGGCTCAGCAAGCTCATATCTATTGCTCATTTTGAGTTTAAGCTCAAATTCCTTAAAGACTATAAATGAAAAGAAAAATTAAATTGTCTTTTCACACAAGTACAATCATCACATGTAAGGTAACCCAGTAAAGTTCACTCATCACGCAGCATGGAAAATAACAACAAAAAAAGCAGGACTATAGCTAGACTGCTCCTCTATAGAAGCTTTGTGGAGTGCATGATCCTTCAAACTTTGACACAGATGCAGTAATTATAGTTCACATTTAACATAGTCCCTTTTACTCTGCCTTCACCTTTATGCAAATTTCTCTTTAACTGAGGGTTAGGTTCATCTTTCATCCTTCCCTTCCACACGATGCTCAGAGATAAGAGGATTTATCAGAGGGTAACAAAGACGCATTACATCTAGTGTTTGCTCAGAGCAAGCTTCTGACTTCCTCTTTTCTCACCTTAGTCTCGTTCTAGATTGTACACTCATCCATAAAAGGGCTGCGTTAATCCTGTCCCGTGACTCATTATTTTGGATAAGGCTGGAATAAACTAAATATGGGAGATGATTCCCTTCACACAAACCAATTTCAGTTTTCAGAGTAAAATCTGAAAAGGATGAAGGAATAACAGGAATGTATTCGATCTAAAGTATGGCTAGCCACTACAGTAAGGCTACAACTAAACACCATAGCACAACTGGTTTTCCACGTCACTAAGACAACCATACTAAGTACTGCCACTTGTTAAAAGGTAGAGTTAGTTGCTTGTAATTATGTACAAGTGCTGGATACTGCCTGAAAGATCACAGTGCACCTTTCATAAAGCGGGGCTAGTTGCTGCAAACACTTAACTCACCTGTGTTCATAAGCATTACTCTAATAAGCAGCAGAATCAATTTTTTTGGAAAAAAAAAAATCTAATGCTGAAATTGAGTTTTGCTGAACATCTGAGAGTATCATCTTTTCTAATCTGCCTCCTCTTCAGGCTTCCCCCTGAAGCCGACAGCATTTGGACAAAGGGTTCTGGGAATCTTGTTTGTGAAAACCTTTTTTTTTAAAAAAAAAAAAAAAAAAAAAAAAACAAAAAACAGAGAGGACAGTGAGCATGGTTTTACTAAGTTCCCTTAAAATTCCAGTAGTAGAACCGGGTTGTTTTGTTTGTTTCATCCTAGCAGTATCTGTTCAATTTAACCAGCTGAGTTATAAAACCACGCTGTAAAAGAAACAAGACTGGAATCACCAGGTACCACGCTTTAACGAAACAAATTAGAGTCAGCAAATCTTGTCCCAGTTCTACCAGAGTTTCTTCAGCTTTTGTAAGCCTAAAATATCAACTCTTACTTACATCTACTTAGATGGGTTGCGTAGAGAACAAGAAAAAGAGCAAGGGAGAAAAGCTAGCCACTACCTGGTTTGCTGCATCAACGAGCAACATCTGCACTGCGGTTCCCCTTTTTCACCTTTGCATAACACCATCTGAAAAACTTGAAAATGAGGAAAGTAGAAGCAAGGACCTCACATCCCCAAATTAAGAATGCAACTAATTTCACTGCATTTCATAGTAACTGAATGGGAATAATGGCTTAATACATATTGATGGCGAATAGATCCATGGATGTGGAGTGTAGCATCTCGAGCAGTGCTTCTTTTCACAGGTAACTGAAATTACCTGGTTCTCTGATGGAGTTTGTTGGGAAGTATTTTTGTCCAGGGGTAGGTTTGCACCTCTGACAGTTGCTCAGAGAGTTTGCCTGTGATAAGAAAAGGGAAATCAGCCGACAGCTGATTTAGTCCTGACTTCAATGGGAGATTCCATTCAACCAGCATAAAACCAGAGTTATCCTTAAAAGGCTTCTCAACTATTTTTCACCAGGTCAGCCTCGTTCTATAGATCAGATCATTTAACTACTGGCCTTGCTCTTGTTTCTGACTTCAAATATTAGTTCTGCTTCCCTGCAGTGCCACTGCTTTGCATAAACACTGGGCAAGTTTTAAAAATTAGATATTATAACCACATCCTCCCAGTGCCATTCTGAATCTTTAATTACTAACAAATATAAATCATCTCTTGAAAATAATGCTATATGTCTGGTTGGTTAAATATTATTAAGTATTTAAATTCAATACTTTCTAGCGTTGGAAACATTGAAATTAGTCAAGTAAAAAAAATGGTTTTAAACTCAAGCACTGGAAATGCACATTTTATGCACTTCATTTCATTTTATAGTCTCCAAGAACTATTACAATTTTTAATAAACTTGTATTTGGGATTTGAAGCCAAATACTTAAGCTCAAAAGGCACAAATTTATTAACTAAAAGACACCCGAAGTGGCACTAAAATGTATTCCCCAGTGGTATGGTGCAAATGGGGTGTAAAAATTACATTTTATTAATCCAGCTGCAATTAAAGAATAACAGCTGTACCATTTGGATTGCAATGCCCCACTTTTGGGGAGATGACAAATATTGTTCATTATTCATTATATATTGCTGATTGGCAAACATTTTTCTTAGTCCAGTAGTGATATCTCTTGGGCATGGCTGCTTCTCTTTACGGTTGCAAACTGAGTTCTCCTGGTATCATGGGGTTTGAAAATGCTAAGAGTCTGTCTTTCTTTCCTCTAAGATGTTCCACATTTCAAAGAGAATGATAAATTTCTGCTGAAGCTAACAAAACTAAGCAATACATACATATTGACAACTATCTGGCTAACAAGTTTTTAAAGTGTTACTGACAGTTACTTATTTTTCTACAATTAATAAACCAGTATCACAGCCTCCATCTTTTTATTGGGATAACACATTCAAATGTTTGGCAGGTAGGAAATGAGAAGCAAAGAAAAACAGTATCTAAAGTTTAGCTAAGAAATGTACAGAACTACCTATTAATTTTTACAATCAAAAATAACAACTAATGAAGTCGTCTCTCTTTGGAATGAATGAATACTGCACGCAATAGACAAAATATGGGCATCATCCTGCTTCCACAGTTTGCTGTGCTCTGACTTTAGATTTCGAGTATATATACTGCTCTGTAAACATTAAGACAGTTAAGAAAACATTACACTAAGATAAAACTTGTATGGTTTCTGAAAACAGATACGAAGCCACAGTAGGTCAAACAAGTATGGCATATAACAATCAAATACTGGCGTTCTGCTGCATATATCAAAATTCTAACTAACTCAGCTTTGTTATGATCTTGATTGCTCTAGCTCCAACAAAACAGCTTCAGAATTCTCCGTTTAAAATTAATTTTAATTGAAATGTTATCTGCAGCCCACAACATTTTTTAATTAATATTTACTAAATTTCTGTCAGGTTTTCTAACCATACAGTAAAGATAGCACCAACCCCTACCCGAGATAAATATCATACTGAACTCTTCAGCCTTGTTGATGTTGCAGACTACAAAATAACCATTAGCTGGTTAACCTCTTGCAAACCCAGTGATCGTAAGAACACACGAGCAACAAGAAAGAAATACCTTTGTTTTCACATCCAGAGTCTAACGAAGTAAAACATTTGGACATATCTGACAACACACAAACAGTATTTGAAAGTTACATTTGACAAAAAGTAAAGACTTATCAAAGTTTGTTACAAATACGTCTCCCAACTAATAAGGATACAGAGCCTGCTTTATCATTGTATGTACTTTAGGAAATTAGTTACACATATACAAGTCGTTAGCATTGAGAACGCTGACGCATTACAACTCCTTTGCAATGTTAAAAGCAACTGCACAAACAGCAGCAGAATGTCAGGTTGCAGGCTACATATCTCTCCACTGCACCGCATGTTTTTTGCTCGAGGCTTCCAAACCAATACAGCAAAACTTCTATTGACTTCACCAGACTGTGAGAGCGGGAGCAAAAGGGCTGAGGGTTTCACAGGATTTCACTGAGCCTACGGATACAGGCAGGATGCAGTTTGGGGGAAAAGTAGTCACTCTGAGGTGAAAATGCTGCCACATCCCAGGCTTCACGTACAAAGATCCAACCAACTATCCTCCTCCTTACCAATATAGCCAAAAGGGGGTTCCCTGCTTCTTGGTACCAGGGGCTAGTCATTTCTTTGCTGGCTGCGAAGAAAGACCAGGCTGGGAAATTCATTTCTCACAGTTTATCATTCTTTCCCTAAATCCTCTTTTTCCCCTCCTTCCCTCCAAAGGCAAAAAAAAAACAACCCACCACCAGTCTTTGGGAGAAAGTAAGCAAAGGTTTGCAAGGAAAATTGATGCCTACCAACCCAAAAGGCTGCAGCACAGACTAGGTATCTTCCACATGGAGTTTACAGACTGAGAGCAATAAAAGATTACTTTACCAGATTAGCAGCAAAATAAAGATATTGTGGAATTTGGGCAAGGTCTCCTTACAAGCAAAAATTTTCCCCCTTCTTTTACATGTTCGTAGATTAGGCAAACAAAAGGCAGCCCTATCACTTCCTGCCTGCTCTTCACTGCATTCTTCTTTGCTTTCGCAAATGGAGTCTCTCAAGTGCATCAACAACAATATCAACTTTCTGACTTACCTACATCATCTCAGATATTCTACGATGTTCACCAGAAAGTGGCAGAACATAAACATCTATTTTTTTTAAAAAGCACATGGCAAGCTAGCGACATGGCAGGCTGTCTCCTTGTTACAGGCTTACTGACGGAGTACGAATTATCATTCCACCTGGAATAAAAATGCAACCTAAGTAGTTATAATAGTATTGTTTACACGTAAAATATTAGTAAGCCTTATTTCTTGTCATATCACATTTTCTAGGTAAAAAATTCAGACTGATAGTTCCTAATCACTCCTACAGAGAACACCTTCAGAGTGTTTCCTCTACAATAAGGGGAGTAAGCTTTGATTTGTAGACACAAGGACTGGGTTGTGAATATACTTTCATCAAAAAAAATCCAAACCCCGCACTGAATCCAAAGATCTGTAAAAGTTTGTGTGTAGACCTGATCTAGGACCTTTTCTCTTCACGAAACGTCTTCCCCTCTCTTTGCTGAAATCCTACAAAATCCATCAAAAGGTCTATACAGATGTGACAGTCTCGAAGCTTACTACTGTCTTCAAATCTCACGCACACTGTGGCATTTTCAAGATCTGAAATGCACGTTATGAAGGTTTCCTGTTGACCCAAAGCAGCTTCACAGCATGGTACATCTGAGAACCGGGAAGAGGACAGCACAGGCTGCCTATTTGCAAAGCTTCTGAGGCAAAGAGCAAGAGACTTCACAGACAGGTCTGCAAAGTCTGAATCATAGTGAGAAAGAAAGGAGCAAGGAAAAAGCATTTAAGAAGAAAAAAAAAAATAGGGGCACAACATTGATTTTTACTCTTTTTATTGAATTAATTAATTCACTGAAATAAAAAGGGTCATCCAGGAACATTAGATGTATGCACAGTACCAATTTTATCACCATTGGAGTTCCTCAACACTGCATCTACTACTTGCCATATGAGCTCCACTTCCTTACAACCTTACTTATAACACAATCTCGTATGATCAAATAGTTTCTCAGTAAGTAGAAGAGTGGTAGTTGGGGTGTGGTGGTGGTGTTTGGTTTTATGTTGTTTTTTTAAAATAAAGAAATATGACAGTAGTCATGAACTGCCACTTCCAGGCCACAATACTGAACTGACCTACTTGAGGGATTTTAATTTTTTTCTGGAATTTTGTATTCAAACCTTAACTGATGTCAGTGCAGAGTACAACAGAGCTTCATAAGCTTACTACCAGAGTCTATATTAAAAAAAAGTGTGTATTCTGAACTTGACACCATATAGGGGGAACGAACAGAAACCCCACTTCTTGAAGCCTATCTGCAGGTGCTAGGTGGGAAAATTAGTGCATCTCTTCTCACTCTTAATTTTCCAAGAAAGCAAGAACCTCTTTAAAATGGGAAACATCTTTACCTGGAGAAGTGTTTACAAGCTTATGCAGACCATGAGTCCTGCAATCCTACCTTACAGCAGAAAGCACAGCCACACTGCCTGTCAGGACTGTCTTCAAGTTCCCCTGCCAAGTACAACGCACTGCTTGTTGCTCTAGGCTACGCTAAAAGGCACAGACTACCCCCAAGTATATACACTTTCCAAAACTGTTTGCTACACGGAACTTTTATTTTCACCACATAAAGTTTAGCATTACCTTGGTTGCTGCTCAGTGAAATATTTTTAAAGGACCTGAAGCGTTACAGTCACTTTCCATTAAGTGAAACATTTCAAAACTTCAGATAAGCTCAGGAGGAGGAAAAAAAAAAAAAAAAAACACGTAGGGCCTAAATGTAAGAAAGCCCAGCAGGCTCTCACACATTATAGCAGTGTGGGTTCCTGAATTCAGCTCTCAAAGAACCCAAATACAACAATAATGATCTTGGCACAGGACATTTCCTGCAGATTAATGACCAGCAGGGAGGAGTTGATGGCCCACAGCGCAGCCAAGGGCCATTAACCCCAGCCAAGCATTAATCCCCAGGAAATGCCCTGTGCCAAGATCATTTTCTTATTTCAAAATGAAAAGCAGCAGAGACTATGTAGGTTTTTTTGGTTTGTTTTGTTTTAATGAATGATGCTGTTCAACTGCTATCTCCAGGGTATAACACCTATGTGAGTTAACTTGCTATAGTTTAACTAAGAGAGTGCGAGTGCAGAGGATGGGCAAAGCACACAACCCAAGCAGAAAAGACTCATCGCATACGAGGCTGACAGCAATTAGGGGATGGCGGCAGCCCTGTTCCTTGCTCAGAAACATGAAGAAGTGCTGAATCACTGTATCATGAGCAAAGACGTTGCTGTGAGCTGTGTTTAATCACTCCCAGCTGTGCTGCTGAGCACGCTCTCAGTAACAGGAGGCATGTATCTGCCTCGTCCCCACAAAAAAGCTAGTACGTTGCTCTAGAGCAGACACTGCCTTGGACTTTTATACAATACTTTATGGAAGAAAAATGAGAGTTACCATGTTCACTACCATTCCTGGCACTTACACATGTTGGTAACTCATGCTTCCCAGAAACCAGATCCCAAAAAAATCCCTACCAAAATAATCTAGAACAGTATCAGATTTGTGTGGACAATTTCATAAGAGCTCTGAGTTTATAGCAAGTATGTATGGATTCACGTAGACACAAAATAAGACAGAACAGTAAAGCCATGTTTACAAGCTGACTTGCCACCACAAACTTCACTCTCCTGCTCACAGACAATTTGAGTGCTTCGCTATGGTGTTTCTTCAGCACGTGTACCAAAACACATGGTTGGAGTGTTCCCAGTGCAGCTCATGAATGAAGCCAACTTGCACGTACCGCTGGGATTCGCCACAATAACCCTTGTGTACCCTGGATTTCTCATGGGCTTATTCACACAGTATCCTCGGAGGCAACCACTTTGAAGGTAGGAAACTTGCACAGACAAAGGGATTTCTCAAAGGGCATAAGGTGAATAACCTTCTTTGAGACATTGAACCTTACCAACATGCCGAAAATTCATACAGCCTATCACAAAACTGGCTGGCAAGGGAGTATGCAGGGGCAAGTGCCAATTCCCCTGAAGCACATGCTTTTTGAAGCATTTTTATTATATTGGCAGTATGTGGATGCAGAGAGGGGAAGTCTTATCTTTAAATTTAGAGCTTAGCATATCTCCAGGTTATCATGACTGCACATCGGTGAGCCTAATTCTGTTGGTCTATAATCATGCAATTAAAGCTTCTTGCTAACAGCATTATCACTGCTTTAAATACCAATACATCACCAGACTTCAGGTTAAGAGATTTTTGTTCTATAAATACTGTCCTAGTGTTTTAC